>VDFB02122715.1:0-32603 GCA_007258455.2 Sequoia sempervirens
TTTTTTTTTATCTCTTCACCTTCTTCATTCAACTTATTTTTGAATAACCTCTTGGTTCTAATCACATTTTTGTCCTTAGGATTTTGGACAAGTTCCCAAGTCTCATTCTTCATGATCTGGTTTAGTTTTTCTTCCACAACATCAATCCAACCTTGTTCATTACTTGCTTCTTTGAATTTCTTAGGTTCTATCTTTGATAGTAAAGCAAAATGTACTTGTTCTTTTGATTTTTCTAGCCTATTTTGGGTTAGAACCCCAATATATTTTTCACCAATAATATGATCTACAGAGTGATTTTTCTAAACATACTTAGTTGGAGTCTTTAAAACAACCTCTTTTGGTTTTTCAATGTTGCTATGAATTGATTCCTCTTCTTCAACTTCTGGAATAGTAGAACTCTGAATAGTTTCATCAACCTTTACATTTACACTTTCAATTATCCTCTTCAATCTTGTGTTATAGAATTTGTAAACCTTTCTTCTTAAAGAGTAACCAATAAAGGTACCTTCATCTGATCTTGAATCAAACATACCCAAATTCTCATCATCTCTCTTGATGTAGCATTTTCTTCCAAAAATTTTCAGGTGCCTTATTGATGCTCGTCTTCCTTTCCATAACTCATATGGAGTCTTCTCTATCTTGCACCTAATATGATTTTTTTTCAAAATATACATAGTTTTCCATGTAGCTTCTCTCTAGTACATATCCAATAATTTTTCCTAACATAACATAGTCCTTTCCATTTCTTGTACAATCTAGTTTCTTCTTTCAACAACTCCATTCTGTTATAGTGTTCTAGGGGTAGAAAACTACCTCTAGATTCCAATCTCTTCACAAAATCTCTCGTACTTCTCAACTCTAAATTCTCCACCTCTATCTAATCTTAGGAATTTGATTCTTCTAGTTTCATTCTTCACCATATCTTGAAATGCTTTGAACTTCTCAAAATATTCTAACTTCTCTTTTAGATATGTAATCCAAGTCATCCTAGTATAATCATCAATCAACTCAAGAAATACATGTCTCCTTGTGGACTCTTAGTCCTCATTGTTTTGCACAAATCTGAATGTACCAAATCCAATGGATTTGGTGTGGAATACTCCTTATCTAGATATTTTCTTTTTGTTTGCTTACCTTCATGACATGGCTTGCAACTAATTGATTGAGGTTTCTTGATTTTTGGGATATCCTGAACCAACCCTTTTGAACTAACCTTGACAATATCATCAAAATTCATGTGTCATAACCTTTTGTGTCAAAGAAAACTTTAATCCTTATGCGTAGTGAGACATCTCTTTCCATTCAACTCACTAAGGTGATAAATATCATTGTTTGTCCTACTTCCTTCTACAATCAATTCAACAATGCTGTATTTTTTATTTCACAACCATAAACACTAAAGGATAAATGATATACCTTATCACACATCTAACTAATACTCAACAAATTGTGTTTTAAACCTTCAACATACAAAACATCATGTGTCTTTGTCTTACCACCATCAAGACTTAAAGTACCCTTACCAAATATTTTAGCAATAGAGGATAACTGATAACCCTTATCACACATATGATTGATACTCAATAAATTGTGTTTTAAACCTTCAACATGAAAAGTACATCATGTGTCTTTTTCTTACCACCATCAAGACTTAAAGTACCCTTACTAGATATTTTAACAATATAATTGTTTCCAAGGGTAACTGAACCACCTTCAAATTCCTTAAAATTCATGAACTTAATTTTATCTCTAGTCATATGACTAGGTTAACCATTGTCAATAATCCATAGGTTCTTCCTCTCCTTATGAGCATGAAAAAATGTTTGAGTAATCAAAGACTTCTTAGAATTATTATCTTTTGAAACCTTCTTCCAATCTTTCTTCAAAACATCACTCTTTCCTTTCTCCGATAACGAGGAACTCATAAAATTACTTTTGTAGTTCCTTGCAATATGTCCAAAGTTGTTGCACATGAAATAAATAGCATTAAAATTGAATAGAGGTGCAAATGCATTATTACTGAAAAAATTATTTCTTCTTACCATAAATATTCTACAATCCATATCCTTATGTCCATAATCATTACAACTAAAACAATAACCAAAAAAGAAAAACTTGACCTAGTATTGTATCCTTGTCCTCCAAATCTCCTCCTTTTGTTCTACAATTGAAAAAATCCATCATTTTGAGTCATGCTTCCATTACTTGTCGATGTCCTCTCTGATTTTGAACTTCCAAAACTTTTCACCTCCAGACTTGCCTTAGTACTCTTCTATGATTGTTTTGTCGTCTTTTTCTTTTGATCATCAAAACTGGCTCTATTTTTTCCATGTGAAACTTTCTGATCTTCTAATATCTGATCCAGGGTTTTAATACTTTTACTAAACTTCAATTATAGCTATTGATTTTCCTTCTCAAGCTCTTTTCTGGATGCAACAATCTTTGCCTCGAGATTTTCACAGTGTTTGTCTCTTGCTAGTAACTTATCTGTTAGAACTTCTTCAACTCTCTTAGCCTCTTCTACTCGAGTCTTTATATCAACAATGATGTTTTCAAAAATATTCAAATATCTTTCTTTTTTCTCTTTGGCTCTTGCTTCTTCTACAATTCTTATATTCATCTTCTTGATCTCTCTTCCGACCCATAACAAATTCTCCATAAGATATCCTTCTTCTTCACCTTTTTCTCCAAAAACTCATTTCAACATCACCATCAGTAGTTTCAAAATCCATGAATTTAGCTTTTCCATTTTCATCACCAACTAAATCTTCATCTTCTTCTTTTGTAGAATATTTTTCTTCTTCCTCATTAGTGTAGAAACTTCTATGCTTTCTATGTCCTTTGGGTCTTCTCTAAAAAGACTTATTTTTCATTATTTTTTAACCATTGTTAGTATTCTTATGGGGACACCTAGCCATAAAATGTCCAACTTCTCCATAATTAAAACACTTGAAAGGTAATTTACCTTTATACTTACTGAAACCTCTTTGCAACTTTCTAACAAATTTTGCTTCTTCTGGATCTGATCCACAATCAGAATATTGATCAACCTACTTCAAAGATACTCTAAAAGTAGCTTCTTTTCTTATAGAATCTTTAGTTTCAAGTCTCATCTCAAATGTAGTTAATGTTCCATGTAACTCAATCAAATTTAAAGTATTCACATCTTTAGCTTCTTGAAAATTAGAAATTTTAGGATCTAACCTTCTAGGTAGGGATTTGAGTACCTTCTTTACAACAATCTTCTCATCTAAACTTTCACCAAAACCTCGAACATGATTGACAACTTCATCAACTCAAAGCATGAATTTAGCAATGTTCTCATCTTATTTCATCCTCAAACCTTCAAATCAAGCTCTGTAAGTCTACAACTTGGGTTATTTGACTTTTTCATCACCTTCATAGTTAGTTTCCAACTTTTCCCATATTTCCTTTTTTGTTTTGCAATCCATCACTTTTGAAAAATCAATGTTAGTTAAACCACATAAAAGAGCACATATAGCCTGAGCATTTATTTTATAAGCCCTCTTTCCAATCTAATCCCTAGGAGGGTTTTTAGGGATCTCATGGCCTTCTACAACTAAATTCCAGATATCTTTTCCTAAAGACATCAAATATGACTCCATCCTAACTTTACAAAAAGAAAAGCTAGATCCATCAAAAACCAATACTTTGCTTCCAGAAGAACTATCCTATGCTATCCTAGATCTACTTAATCTATTAGAATCTTTTCAAAGGAACTTGGATTTGACACCAATTGAAGGGAACCCAATCTACTGGGGGGGTGAATCAATAGACCCAAACAATTACAATAATTCTAGAAACTTTCACAATTATTTTATATATTTTCACCATGAAGAGTACCAAATCATACAGGCTAGTAAGTAATGCAATTAAAGCACAACATAAGATAACACATAACACCAAGTTTTTATCTAGAAACCTGGAATGGGAAAAACTACAGTGAGAAGATCTCACAAGAAAGAATATAATAAGGAAATTTTGCAATATGAAGTAGGCACCAACCTACCAAAGACACCAATCTCCAAAAGATTCAGTAGGCACCAACCTACCAGAGACACCAATCCCCAAAATATTTAGTAGGAACCAACCTACAAGAGACACCAATCCCTACCAGAACAAAGACACCTATCCCTATTCGAATAATACAAGTAGAACACCAATCCTACTAGAACAAAAATAATGGGGGATTTGAGATATGACACAAACAAACACTATGATAATAGCACACTCTCTTTTCTTCACGCTTCTTCTATGACACAATTGTACATCCAACTCCTTATACTTTCATTGTAATCATTAATTACATTCAAACATACATGGATACACTATGTTTCTTCAAAAATTACATCTCATTACATTACAATACATTTGAACATTTGAAATATATACATGACATTACATTAACACTCTACTATGTTGGCCATGGATCCATGCCAACCTAGACAACATAGGACAAACTTAAATTCAAATTACATGAGACATGTAATACACCAGTCCAAACTTGCCACCAAAAGCACTTGACACCTTGCACCACCAAGGGAACCTTAAATAGGTCCTATCCTCACTCCAAACACTTGAATTGAATTACACATGCTTGTAGCCACTACCACACATGCCTAAAACTTAGAATGTCTCAATGAAGCTTTTGATATCTCAGTATCCTTGTACATTGATTTGTGCCACTGAAAACTCAAGAAACTGATAGAACTAGTATAGGCATACACTCCTTCCAAACTATAGAGCTACAAAAAACTAAAAAGATTCTAATTATTCATCACATAGTTTGATTTAGTTCCTCAAAGTAGAAATCATAAATATAGTGATGATATCTTCAAAAAACCAAAACATATGTGAAGGATTATCTAGAAGGACTATGTACCTAAAGACAACTCAAGATTCTCAAAATGTATAATTATAAAAGAAATAATATTGATCATGCCTATGGTGAAGGATATGAAGCTCATGTGAAATCCATAACATATGTGGAGGAATATAGCACTAGTAATGTACTAAACTTTATTTAAATTTAACTGGAAAATGTTAAGGTATGTCTAAAACAAAAAAAACATTAATAGGTATTTTTTTGGTGATACATGATTTTATAAGGCCAAGTATTTTCTTATATCACTATTGTTCTCTAATAGCCTCTAGGAACAATGTGATATCTAACACCTCCTTTTAAGTTAAAAAAAAATCATTGTACTAGATCTTCTTTTATATGCACAATTAGACATCTAACAAAATATTTTCACTAAAGTGGAAGGTCAATATCTTGCATAATATTTGTGATCGACTATTTGAAATGTTGATAATATTTTGTCTAGTTCTCCTAGCTATTTCTTTAATTCATCCATTATGAGTTTATATTTGCATGTTCAAGCTTTAGATACTCGAACTCTTATAAAAAATGTTTCTAACCTCATTTAGATAAACCTTAGTACCATTTGACTCATATTTAGTATAACAATCTTACATGTGCATCCTCCTAGAGTGAAAGAGAATAAACTAATCAAGTGCATTGATGATCTATCATTCTTTACACAATAGACTATCTCACAACCCTTCTAGTGACAAGGGGCACCCCCCTCTTTAAACTACTTCAGAACCATTACATTATCTATAAATATATAGATTCATGTCTAAGTGCTTATTGATTTAGCCATGCAAGTAGTTGATCAAGATGCATGATACAAAAAATTATAAACTATATTAATTCAAACCTAATACTATCAAAGCTTTGGGTAAATTATGTGATAATATATTAGATCTACTACCATTTTTTTATCTTATCTAACTCCTACATTAATCTATTTTATACATAGGAAATATAATTTTATTACTATCATAAAATATGTACCAAATAACAGAGTTGTTAGATGTTAGTGTTAGGTTTTTAGACAATTCATACCCATCTAAGTGCACATAAATATCAATATTTAACCCCTAGGACACAAGTGGGATTCCTTCATACTCTTCTATATTGTGACATACTCTCTTTTATTTTATTTGTGTATCCTCAAACCTAAATTTTGGAAAATCTAGATGATCTTCTCTAGCAATGCTTCCTTCTTTGCATTGCTCTCTTTTTGTGTGTTATGCCTTTTTAAATCACTCCTATGCTATCACAAGTGTATCTTCTCTTATTTCATTCCACCTCTTTATATACTTTGATCATTTTATACTAAAACTACTATACTTTATATCTACACTATGTTATTCCTTATATATACACTAATCATCTCAAGTGTCCACTCTACTTGACCTTGATACCTTGATAGTATTTTTCAACCAAGCCACAAGACAAATCAAGAGTTATTATCATAATTTAGACTATTTTTTTTTTTTAATGAATCAAAAATCTCTTTCTTGTCATTGTCCCTACAAGCATCTCCTTGTTTACAAATTCTTTCACCTTTTTTGAACACCAATGATGGAATTCAAGGAATGTAACCTACCAAACCATCCTTAAAAAGTAGCACATGTTAGGGTTAGAAGGTAGCTATCTAACAGTTAAATACAGATTTGATCAATAAAATAGAGAAATAAAACACACACAAAATTATAGTAGAAACAAGACAACACAGAGAATTTAACATGGTTCACCCAATCTGGGCTACATCCACAAAACCATAGCCATCCAATGATTTTATTATCCAGTACAAAACATATTATAATCTCACAAATAATTGCCTTTTTCTACATACTATAACCCCCATCCCAACCCCTTATAGCAAGCTTTTTAGAAGCTTCAAGAATTAGTGTTTTACAAAGTCATTTTTTTCTTTTTTGGTGATTTTTCCTTTTTCGTTGATGACACAAAAAAAAACATATAGCATGATCATTCACCACATACCAACAATCTCCCACTTGGAGATTGATTAGGCTCCACACCAACACAATCTCCCACTTGGACACTGATCCTGGATGACATTGCTGCACTTACAACTCCCACTAGAAATAAGTACCTTGGACCTTGTTGCTCTGTTATACCTGAATTCAACTTTGAAGGCCAATCGAAGTTGAAGAGGAGCTTAGCTTCTCCCTTGTCACTGCTTTCATAAATATATCCGTTGGATTGGCATCTGTATGTATCTTGTCTAGCTTGACCTTTCCATCCTCCAACACTGACTGAATGAAATGATATCTCAACTATATGTGTTTTGTTTTAGAGTGCAAGGCATAATTCTTTGCAAGATGTATAGCACTATGGCTATCTGTAAACAAGTAATTTTCAGCCTATTGTTTTCCCAACTCTTCCATGAAAAGTTGCAACCATATCATCTCCTTTTCCGCCTCTGTTGCAGCAACATACTCTGCCTCCGTGGTAGATAAAGCAACCACCTTTTGCAACTGAGAAATCCAACTGACTGTTGTCCCACCAACAATAAATACGTAGCCTATGGTACTCCTCCTAGTATCTATATCCCTTGCTAAATCTAAAGTCAGCATAGCCTTTTAAATCAGTATTAGATCCCCCAAAACATAAAAATTTATTAGATGTACCTCTCAATTACCTGAGAATCCATTTTACCGCATTCCAATGCTCAACACCGAGATGAATCATATACCTGCTAACTCCTACAACATGTTCAATATCTGGTCTTGTGCATACCATGGCATACATTAAACTACCTATAGTTGAAGCATATGGTACCTTAGAAATTGTTTCTTCCTCCTCTTGTGTCTTTGAACACATATCCTTAGTCAACTTAACATGTTTGGGCAAAGGTGTGCTGACAACTTTTGCATTTTCCATATGAAATCTTTGCAATACCATCTCATCATGATCATCTAGAGGTAAAATTTTTTTCTATTTTTCCTATCTCTTGTAATCTTCATACCAAGGATTTGCTTTACTGCCCCCAAATCCTTCATAGCAAATAAATTTGCTAACTGTTGTTTTAACTCCCTTATGTGATCCATGTCAGACCCCGCTACAAGCATATCATCAACATATAAACATAAGATAATGTAGCTATCATCATCTAACCTCTTAAAATAAACACAGTGGTTTGAATTACACCGACTGTGGCCTTGCTCAGCCATAAAACTATCAAATTTAATATACCATTGCCAAGGTGCTTGCTTCAAGCCATATAGACTTTTCTTCAATTTGCACACAAGTTTCTCCTTACCTTTGACCTCAAACCCTTGTGGTTGTTCCATATATATTTCCTCTTCCAAATCACCATGGAGAAAGGTTGTTTTAACATCAAGTTGTTCTAAATGCAAGTCTTTAGCAGCCACAATACTTAAAACAGTACAAATAGAAGTCATTTTAACAATAGGAGAAAAGATTTCATCAAATCAATACCCTTTTTCTGTGCAAATCCATT
The DNA here is from genome assembly GCA_007258455.2 of Sequoia sempervirens. Taxonomy (NCBI): domain Eukaryota; kingdom Viridiplantae; phylum Streptophyta; class Pinopsida; order Cupressales; family Cupressaceae; genus Sequoia; species Sequoia sempervirens. Next base: position 8,361 of record VDFB02122715.1, read on the forward strand.
TACAACTAATCTGGCTTTAAATATTTTCTTACCTCCATCCTCCTCTTTCAGCCTATAAACCCATTTTTTTGGTAAAGCCTTTTTACCTGCAAGAAACTTGCATAATTCCCAAGTTTGATTTTTCAGTAAGGAGTCCATTTCTTCTTCCATTCCATGCTCCCACTGAACCTTGGTATCCAATTGTATAGATTCATCATAACATTCTGGTTCACCAACATCAATTAATAAAATAGAATACAAAGAGGGAGAAAATATTTTTGGAGGTCTACTTATCCTTGAAGATCATCTAAAATTCACTGGAGTTTGTGGTATTTTTTGTTGTTATTGTTACAGAGCATGAGAAACCACTGGAACATTGTTTTTTGGTGTATCATCCAACACTACATAATAATTTTCTTTCTTCTCATATTGCTACAAGTGATCTTTGTACAACGCTTTCTCATTGAATATGACATCCCTGCTTCTCACAATTTTTTGATTTTCAAAATCTCAAAGCCTATAACCAAATTCATCAATGCCATATCCAACAAATATACATTTCTTTGATTTTGTATCAAGTTTGGTTCTATTTTCAGAATCTACATTTGTAAATTCTTCAGAATCGAAGGTCTTGAGAAAAGAATAACTCACCTTCTTACCTATCCATGCTTCCTCTGGAATACCACAACCCAAAGGATTAGAGATACCTCTATTGATTAAATAAACAATAGTGTCTACAGCCTCTGCCCACATGTTTAAAGGAAACCCAACATTCAATCTCATAGTCCATGCATGCTCCATTATTGTTCTGTTCATGTGCTCAACCACTCCATTTTCCTGTGGAGTCCTAGGAACTGTTTTCTGCCTACGAATACCATTAGAGGAACAATAATATTCAAACTCTTTTATGCAATACTCACCACCATTATCAAATCTGAGACATTTTAACTTTTTACTTGTCTCATTCTCAACCAAGCTCTTCCATTTCTTAAAGGTTTCAAATACATCAGATTTCTACCTAAGGAAATAAATCCATACCTTGTTGCATCATCAATAAAAGTGACATAATACCGAGAGCCACTGAGAGAAGATACTTGAGTTGGTCCCCATACATTTGTATGCACAAGCTCCAATTTCTCATCTTTCTTTTGCTTGCTATCCTTGAGAAAACTAACTCTCTTTTGTTTTCCATACACACAAATTTCACAGAAATCTATATTAACACATTTCAGAACTGGTAAAACATTCTTTGAATGAAGTACTTTCATACCTTTTGCACTCATATGCCCAAGTCTATTATGCCATAGTGCTGATTCAGAATCCACAACAACTATCTAATTTTCTGCTTGTTGAATTGCAACAACTATTCTTGAACATTGTTTTTTATTTGCAATAGCTAAAGTAGAAGGAACAATATGACCTGTACAAAGATATAAGGTGCCTACTTTCACACCTTTTTCTACCACTAAGGCACTTTTTGTAACCTTCCAATTTTTATCACTAAATGTAACAACACAACCTTCATCATCTAGTTGCCCTGCTGAAATTAAATTTCTTTTTAACTTTGGAATGTGCCTTGCCTCATGTAGTAGCCAATGATTCCCATTCTACAACTTAATCTTGATTCTTCCCTTTCCAACAATTTGATAGGGTTCGTTATCTCCCAAATAAACCAACCCAAAATCCCCTTGGACATAATCAAGAAAATAACTTCTATGAGACATAGCATGAAATGAAGCCCCTGAATCTAACACCGAAGAATCATCAACATTATCAAGGGAAAGAATCAAAACATCCTCATCAGATTTATTACTTACCACATTTTCCTTTTTATTGCCTTCCTTTTTGTCTCCTTTATTTTTTCGAGACCAACAATATTTCTTTAAATGACCCAGCTTACCACAGTACCAACAATCCCTCTTGTCTCTACATTGAGACCTTTTTTCCTTTGATTTTCCTCATGACTTCCCATGACTTCCAGAATTGTTTCCTCTCTCCTTTGTTCTACCCCTGCTTTCTGCATTCAAAACACTGCCTGATGTGGATGTTCCACCTGAGCTTTTCCTATGAATTTCCTCGCTCAAAATAACACCAACAACATCATCAAATTTCAATGTATTCAAACCAAAAATAGAATTGCTAACAACCATTACCAAGCTATTCCATCTTTCTGGAAAAGAACACAAAATCAAAAGAGCCCTAACTTCTTCATCAAAGTTTACATTTACAGAAGTTAATTGACTGGTAACTATATTAAACTCATTTAAATGATAAAAAACTGACCCACCTTCTACCATTTTCATATTAAATAAACTCTTCATAAGAAAGGATTTTCATATAACTTCACCAGGGTTTCCATCAACTCTTGAGTTGTCTTTGCTATTGTAATATTGAATGCCACTGATTGTGCTAGGCATAAACGAATGGCTCCCAGTGCCTTTCTGTCTAAAAGATTCCATTCCTCATCACTCATTATTGTCGGTTTCTTGGTTGTTCCTTCCAATGGCCTTGATAAATCCTTCTGATAGAGATAATCCTCCATCTGCATCTTCCATAACTGATAGTTCTACCCATTGAATTTATCTACCTTCAATTTACACTTGTCTGCCATTGCTCCCACTTAACCATGAGACTCCCACTCAACCGTGAGATTTTCCTGCAAAGGATAATTGAAAACAACCTGCTCTAATACCATTTGTTAGGGTTAGAAGGCAAATATCTAACAGTTCAATGCAAATTTGATCAGTAAAACAGAGAAATAAAACACATAAAATTATAGCAGAAACAAGACAACACAAAGAATTTAATATGGTTCACCCAATTCGGGCTACATCCACAAAACCATAGCCATCCAATGATTTTATTATCCAGTGCAAAACATATTACAATATCATGAATAATCGCCTTTTTCTACATACTATAACCCCCATCCCAACCCCTTATAACAAGCTTTTTAGAAGCTTCCAGAATTCAGGTTTTACAAAGTCATTTTTTTCTTTTTTGATGACGATGTGAAAAAAAATGTATAACATGATTAGCCACCACATACCAACATCACAAAGTTTGAGAGAGTCCTGATAATAGAACCAAAATTTTAGCCATTATTGCTATGCATACAATTACCAAATGCTACACAATTAAAAGATCACAAATACTTGTCTTAATTGAAGCATGTTGAGATTTTTACTTTCTATATTGTTGTACATACTGTAGCTTATGTCAAAAATAGCTAACTACCCATATGTATACCTACAATTAATAGGAAAAGAACATACAATCAACTTGCAAGAATATTCACACAAAATATAGTTCATAATACATATTACTAAATATCTCATAATACATACTAATGTGTATATTATTAGGGGTATATTTAGGTACTTATCCCCTATTTCCACCTAAACTAGATTCATAACTGTTGGAGTTTCCAATAAACTCCATAAAACCAAGATCACCTGCAAAACCTGGATTAACCTTCTACAAGGAAAAAAAACAAAGATGTAAGAGCAATTTGCAAAATATGTGCAAATAATATTATTGAGAATCATGAATTACATGAGATAACTGTCTTTTATAAAGTAATATGCAAAACCCTAAAGGTAAAACCTAATTAGGACCTAAGTAAACTTAATAAAGTGTAATTAAATATTTAATTACATCAACACCCCCCTTAAGTGCAACTTAAGGAGAAAAAGAAACATGCAAATAATAAAAGGACGGGTCCATGAAGGCATGAATGGGTCTTGGCTACACAACCATGTTAGGTAACCATGTACATATGTAATGCAAAAGAAATAGAGAATGCAACCAAGTGATGAAAGATGGAGCACTCCATAAGACCCCCCAAATACACCATCCATCACATAGATACATAAGAAATGCCCCCATAAGAGGGAAAAATATAATGAAATAATTTAGAAGCTATGTGTATCTTGATGTTGATGCCGAACTATGACTAAAACTGATCCATAGGAACAAGTACCATGAAGATTCTGGAATTAACCATAAAATGAATGGCCCTCAAATTGAGATGTGACTCAATGAGAATCTGATGCGATTTAGGATCATTAACCATAGGCTCTCAATTTGATACATGAACTGATGCAAACCAAAATGTGTCAAGTTATGAGCAAGATTGTGGCCAAAAGAAACTATAGAATCCATATACAACTCATGTGAGTTGTCATGAATATGAAGATGGGATCAAAGTGCATGACATGCAACTACACTCTAATTAAATTATTATGCAAGAATCCCACTAATGGAACTTTATTGAAGTTCATTTATTACAATACCCCAAGATTGTAAAAGGAGAACATGCAAAACATGCAAAAATCAAAGAGAAAATGAAAACATAAAGCATGCAAAAAAGGAAAGATTGCATGCAAGGATTAATGTTCATATCTTCCACCATGAAAAAAAAAATTAACCTTAGATTTGTGTGAAGGATGAAATCAGCTTTTCGATGATATAAATTTTTTGAAAAAATGAACATTGTATGCTCAAGTTATGATTTTTTGAAAAAAGGTAAATTTTGCCAGCCAACAGTGCAGACACGACCCTTTTGATTTGATTTCTAAAAAAAATACTTGTTGCATGTAAAAAATAATGGATACCCAAATAATATTTGGTGCTAACAACAAAACATAGAAAGTCTTTTTGAATCCAAAAAGTAAAACATGTGATTTTGTAAAAATAAAAAAATTCACCTGCAAGGAAAATGGCCACGATTTTGACAGATGTTTCTACAAGTTCTTCTCACTATCTGCAAAATTTAGTAGATATGTAGATGGTATTTTGTGAATATAAACAAAACCCATAATTTTTTTTTCTCAAAAATACACGAATAAAAAGATATTGGCCATTTTTTATCCAAAATACACCAGAAAATTGCTTAAGGTTGGATCCCTTAAAGATCCCCAAAAAAATATTTGATTGAATTTCTCCTAGATCTAAGAAGGGGCTTGTCGATTAGAGTTGTGATACCATGTTAGAGTTTCCAATGAACTCCATAAAACCAAGATCACCTACAAAACTTGGATTAGCCTTCTACAAGGAGAAAAAACAAAGATGCAAGAGCAATTTGCAAAAGATGTGCAAATGATATTATTGAGAATCATGAATTACATGAGATGAATTTCTTTTATAAAGCAATATGCAAAACACTAAAGGAAAAACCTAATTAGGACCTAAGTAAACTTAATAAAGTGTAATTAAATATTTAATTACACCAACAATAACATCATGTATAGCTACAATTATAGCACCAACTTGCTTAAATTTAACTACAATTCATATGTATCCCAAAATGTTATATCTCTTATTATAATCTATGCATGATTATCTCCTTATCCCTATTTATGTGTATGCATGATACTTAGCCATGTGTTCTCTATGTGTAGCTAGATGCTAATGTGGGTACTACGACCATGTGTTACAATTAGTCATTGACAAAGGTGGTGGCCCAATAGAGTGTGACATGTAGTAGTGTGGAGGGAGAAGTAAGAAGGTAGGATAGGGGCCCTAAAAATTAATTTAATGATTGGTGGAGTGTGAAGGGAAAAGAAAGGAATAGGATGAAGAATTAAGTAGCATTAAGCACCCTAGTTCAAGGGGTAAGGGCTTTCAATTATTTTTCTAAAAATGAAGTTTGTTCTTACATTGGTACTCTAGTTGTTTGTAATGTATACAACAATTTTTTGCTGAAAATTAAGATAAGATTAATATGCTAATACATTATTGGAACAACTCTAGAGTGTCACAACAAATATTAGAACTTCAAGTTCAAACTTCTTTTTTACAATGAATTAATGAGCAATTGAGAGTTGTCAATCTAACAAAATTACCAACTTGACCAAGTATAAACCTTACATTATTACCTATAATTTGACCTTAATATTTGAACTATAAGAATTACTTATAATTTGACCTTAATATTTGAACTATAAGAATTACTTATAATTTGAGCTTACTATTTGAACTATAGGAAAGAAAAGTAGAAGAAACTACAAACTTTTCATTGTGATCCCAAAATAAAATTTCCAACCTAAACTTTTCTAGGTTGTAATTTGACATCTCATCAAAATTCAATTTAATCCAACTCGCTAGTGGTGGGATCCATTTTGATGAAAACCTTTTATTTCTTACATTGAAATTCAAGCTTATAAGTTTATAAGTTTATATTTTCACGTTCAAGCTTTAGACACTCAAACTCTTGTACAAAATTCTTTCTAACCTCATATAGATAAACCTTAGTACCATTTGAGTCATATTTAGTATAGCAATCTTACATGTGCATCCTCTTAGAGTAGAAGAGAATAAACTAATCTTGCATTGAGGATTTATCATTCTTCACACAATAGCCTATCTCATAATTCTTCTAGTGACAAGGAGCATCCTCCCCTTTAAAATAGCTTCACAACCACTAGATGATCCATAAATATAAATGTATGTCTAACTACTTGTTGGTTTAGCAAAACAAGTAGTTGATCAAGATGCATGATAGAGAAAATTATAAACTATCTTGATTTAAACCTTTAATACTATCAAACTTTGGGTAAATGATGTGATAATACATTAGATCTACTACTATTTTTATCTTATCTAACTCTTACATTAATCTACTTTTTCGAAAGGATATATAATTTTATTACTATCATAAAATATGTACCAAATAACAAAGTTGTTAGATGGTAGTGTTAGGTTTTTAGCCAACTCATACCCATCTAAGTGCACATAGATATCAATATTTAACCACTATCGAAAAATTGAGATTCCTTCATACTATTATATTTTGACATACTCTCTCTTTTATTTTATTTGTGTATCCTCAAACCTAAATTTTGGCACATCCACATGATCTTCTCTAGCAATTCTTCCTTCTTTGCATTGCCTTCCTTTTGTGTGTTTTTCCTTCTTGGAACACTCCTATGCTATCATAATTGTATCTTCTCTTATTTCATCTACCTCTTTATGTACTTTGATCATATTGTACTCAAACTACTATACTTCATATCTACACTATGTTATACCTTATATATACACTAGTCATCTCTTCCAATATGCATCCTTTGGCATGGGAGGAGACTACTCAATAGCGAGGAATTCAACTAATTTCTTAACAAGAAACATATTCAATCATAAAGATATTTCCCACACCTTCAATCTAGCTAGGGTGAGAAATTTTTTTAATAACTCATTGACCAAATTCTATGTTGAGTGAACTAACTATAGCACATAATTATTTATAGCACCTTTTACAAATACATGAACACTATACATCTAGATTGTATCCAACCTCTAGAAACCCATGATTTTCTCAAGCGTTCACTCTAATTGACCTTGATGCCTTGATAGTCTTTTTCAACCAAGCCACAAGACAACTCGAGTTGTTGTAATTTAGCCTAGATATCTTTGTATAATGAATCAAAAAACTCTTTCTTGTGTCATTGTCAAATCTTTGTTCCTACAACAATCTCCTTGTTTACAAATTCTTTAAACTTTTTTTACCACCAATGATGGAATTCAAGGAATGTAACCTACCCAACCATGCTTACAAAGTACCACATAAAATTTGAGAGTCTTGGCAAAAGTTCACCAAAATATTAGCCATTATCCCTATGCATACAATTACCAAATGATAAACACTTAAAAGAACACACATCCTCATCTTAACTAAAGCATGTTGAGTTCTTTAGTTTCTATTTTTCTTTACATACTATAGCTTGTGACAAAACTTAACTACCCATATGTTATACCTACAATTCATAGGAAAAGAACATGCAACCAACTTGCAAGAATATTCACACAAAACATAGTTCACAATGTATTACTTAATATCTAATAATGCATACTAATGTGTATAGTATTATAGGTATACATAGTTGTTTATCCCCTATTTCCATCTAAACTATTCATAGCATCATGCATAATTATGATTATAGCACTAGCGTGCTTACATTTAACGATGTCATACATATCCCAAAATGTTATATCTTTTAGTGTAGTCTATGCATGATTATCTCCTTATCCCTATTTATGTCCATGCATGATACTTATCCATGTTATACACACACACACACACACACACACACACACACTAGGCACTACTGTGGGGACTATGGCCATGTGTTACAATTAGGCACAAACAAAGGTGGTGGCCCAATAGAGTATAATATGAATTAGAATGTGGAGGGAGAAGTAAAAGGGTAGGATGAGGACCCTAAAAATAATTTAACAAGTGGTGGAGCGTGAATGGTGAAGAAATGAATTGGATGAAGAATTAAGTGACATTAAGCACCCTAGAGAAATAAAATTCTATTTTTTTTGATAGACCTTCCTAGTTCAAAGGGCGAGGACTTTCAATTTTTGGGAAAAAAATGAAATTTGTTCTTACATTGACATTCTATTGGTTAGTAATCTATACAACAATTTTCTTCTCAAAAATAATATAAGATTAATATGTTAATGAATTGTTGGAACAACTCTAGAATGCTAAAACAAGTATTAGAGATTTAGACTTTTTTTGACATTAGATTACTGACTAATTGAAAATTACCAATCTAACCAAATTACAAACTTTACCAAGAATAAACCTTTCATTATTACCTATAATTTGACCTTAATTACACCGAGAGGCGTAACCCTACAATGGCAGCACAGGTGCTTATAGGAGGCTAGCACAATCCGTGAAAGAAAACACAAAGCAACATACTTTTAACAATATTTATTTATTTAAAAGAATAACAAAGTAACACAATAATTGTTTAAAAAATCTACGGCCATAGTCTTATCCTTATCAAAAACAAAAAAAACAAAAAAAAAATGATAGTTAATAATATATATTTATTTCAAAAAGAAAGAAAAGTAGAAGCAACTAGAAGCTTTTCATTGTGATCCCCAAAAGAAAAAATCTAGGTTGCAATTTAACATCTCATCAAAATTCAATTTAATCCAACTCACCACAGGTGGGATCCATTTTGAGGAAAACCTTTTATTTCTTATTCTAGTGCCCCATTAACAAACGATGATGAAAACGCATACTATGTTCAATAAAGGTCTCATATTCAAATCCAATAACTTCACAAAATCCATTACAGTCCTGTGAATTCTCATCATCATGCATGCGCGGCTCGTTTGCAACGGCGCTCTAATGTCTTATCCAGAACAATCTATCCATTTCAAAATAGATCAGTATCATGAAGGCCCAGGTGGAACCTACTCCTACTTCTACTCACTCGCACGCTTGCTCCCTATACGTATTAGCAGTGAACCCCCATCTCATCATTGTCCACCAGCAGTAAGAGCACGGTGTACTCCATGGCAACAACCACCCTTCCTTCACTTTACTTTCTTTTATTATGCTCCTCATGACGTCCAGGGCCTCCATAGGAAAAGCAGAAAAGTGTGAGAACACCCACATCGAGTAATGAAAATCCCCAGAAATCATGGCCCATGAGCAAATGGGTTCCAAGGGAAGCTTTTGGCTGGCACACCAAACAAGTATAGTAACTGAATAGAATATGAGAGAGTCGTCAAAGCTTTGTCTGCAGTTCAACTTTCAAGCCTCACCCCATGTGAGACTTGCTTTATATTTCAAAGATATTGTACTACATAAAAGAATGTATCACAACCTAATTGCCTGCCAGATCAGGGCTGTCCACAACTATAACTAGAATGACAGGCGAGAATGACTGCAGCCTGCCTATAATTCTGTTTCTTCTGCACTGCAGTTTAATGGCAGCCTTATAGAAAGTGCTCTACTAATCCTCAGATACCCAACAATTACGAAGCCTTACTACCAACGAGGAGGATTGGTTCCCGCATTGTTGGAATGGATGCTGTCCTTTCGTACAGCCAGAATCTTTATGTCGTTCGTATACAAGAACAGAAATATGAGTGCCAATCCCACTGTTTACTGCTGTAAGCTGGCCCCATTTGTTTTTATTTGAGTTAGGTATACCTGGCTACAGTGAAATGTATTATGCTAGGCTCTGCAATTCGGACGGGTACAGATTCCAAAGAGGAATTATGAGGATGTTAGAGCTCATAATTCTAGGCATACAACTGTCAATGTATTTCAGAGAATTAGATACATTTTCTCCTTAGCCAGACCTCTGCTTAACTGTCTGCCATCTGCAAGGAAAGCAGTGGGACACAGCAGAGGAGTACTGTAGAGTGCACATTATATTAACTAGTTAGTTTGTCTTTTTTTCACTCCTTTTCTTTGTGCGTTTTACCTTGCTGACAATGGCAAGGAATGGCTGCTGTATCAATGGGTTCCTTGCTTGTACTCACGTATAAAGCTTTAAAGTATACAGTTATCATGAGCATTTAAGCTATCTTACTGAATTTTATAGTTTGCAGGTTCTTGACAATAAGGAATGACTGCTGTATCAATGGGTTCTTGCTTGTACTCACAATATAAAGTTTTAAAGTATAGAATTATCACGAGCAATAGGTTTTTTTGTTTGTATTCACAACATAAAGTTTTGAAGTATAGAGTTATCATGAGCATTTAAGCTATCGTATTGAATTTTATAGTTTGCAGGCCCCTGACAACAAGGAATGACTGCTGTATCAATGGTTTCTTGCTTGTACTCGCAATATAAAGCTTTAAAGTATACAGTTATCATGAGCATTTAAGCTATTGTATTGAATTTTATAGCTTGGGAGCTCCTGGCAACAATGACAGTTTGGTAAAAAAACATGTTTTTAATTTGTATAAAAAAGTGGGAAAGAGGTTTCAGTAGTTGAGTATCTAAATTTTGCGCCTCTTAAAATCTTCAATGGTTATTTTTAATCACTTCTTATTTTTTACAGTTATTTAGTTGGTAAGACCTATAGTTATAATTAAGGTTTCAAGTTCACATCATCAAATATGACACCACAACATGATGTTTTTTATTGAGGTGTCCAAAAAGACTCAAAAATGGGTAGATCAATGATCGTGCATTGAGTTAGAATAGTTGTGCATTAAGTTACTTTTTTGGTGTGTCAATGTGGTATCAAATGATTTGTTGCTTTTTAAATTTGAGGAATACATTTTATTCATTTATGAGAACTCATAATCAACACTAATTCTATAGTGCTATACTAATAAAAAAATATATTGGACATTAAATCAATAAATGCTATCACAACTATTGGAACATGCTCAACTACCTATTGGATCCTCTTCCCTAGGTAGTTTTGTGACTACTTTGTTAGAGTTTTGCATTCCTAGAGTACACTCCATGGTCACAATTTGACTAACAACGATAATGTGTCACTACTAAATATGAGGAAAATAAATGTTCTAGATCACTTATTTAGCTTAATTAAATAAATATAATTAAATGAGGGATTGAGGGTACATAGTTTTGAAATCAATATTGCAAGAATGAGGTTAATAATATTTTGAATTGATTATTGATTGTTATATCATTGTAAGCCTCTCATTAATGATAACTATTTCAAAATAAAATAAAACTTTTCATATCAATCTTGAGCTTTGCAGGTTCAATCTTGACTACCATGAGCATGAGATATCATGCAAAAATCTGATATATATAAAAAAATCTAATAAGACATGCACGTAAAAATTTGTCTCACTTTGCTTTCTTGATGTTTGAGTCTATCAAGGTAGTGCCTAGAGAGATAAAAATTTTAAGAGTTGCCAACTCAAAACATGAACACATTCTCCTAGGTAAAACCCCTTGGTAGGTTGATTTAATGGCAATAAACAATATAAAAAATAATATTTACAAACTTGTAAGTGGTCAATATGATAAAAATGGAGATTTGATTCCTTTATTGTCCTTCATAATTGAAACATGCTCTAACCATCCACCATCATTATTATCCTTGCAAAGATTTTATGTATGTTAATACATGTTTTGTATTAAGTTAGTACTAAATTGCTTCTCATAAAAGATGCTTCATTTTTATTTTTACTTCAAGACCGTGGTACCAAAAAAAACTCAAATTTCTTTAAATACCATAACATTACATGTTGCACAAACACATTTTGACTCGGCTCAAAAAAATTAGTAGAACAAAACAAGAAAGTTTGAATTCAAATTTGAGGATTTCAAATTTACGAATCATTCTTGCACTCCTCAAGATTGAACCAATTTAGTCTTAAGGCACTCACAATAAACCAAAGGGAAAAGTTGGTAATCTTGAAGTGAGAGGCAAATGTATAGATTTACATATGACTATGAATGAGATAGTAATGAATACGTATTGACTTTATGGGAATAATACAAATAAGATTGAGATAAAATGTGAATAAAGAAGGATATAGATTGTCATTGAACTATGAGCTAAACTTGGAACTTGAGAGTATATCATTTATCAATAATTTATTACATTAAGTTGTTCCTACCAAAGTAGACATAAAACTAAATGAAAAATAGCAAGGTATGCTAATTTCACCATTACACTAAAATGGTTTTTATTAACTATTGTAAGGGAAAATAACTATTTACATGAATAATATATGATAATTTAATAAATAATACATTTAAATAAATGATTAACCTAGATAAAAGAGTTGGAAAGGATATTCAATAGTATAATAAAAGTAAAAATGAATAAAATAGAATATGAGATACTTAGCTTTAAAATTGATAACGATGGTGTATCCCTCTTTTTAGAGTTACATTTTTAGATCCAGTTGTGCTAGTATTGTGATATATACATTTTGTCTTCTATTGTATATACTAGATTACTTTAATAACTTTAATTATTCTTGATGTGATTAATAACTATTGGGTTATAAAAATATTTGTAAATATTTTTTTAAAGTTAGTATGGTGTGTATATTATATAGATTTTATGATGTTATTGTTATGATGTATATTTTATATATTCACAAAGCTAATACTATTGATGCATTGTGGTGGTTGCAAGTATGCCTAGAAGAGATTAGTGATAGATTAGTTAAGAATTAATGGAAGTGTTCCATGATAACAATGAAACTTAATATATTATCGGTGTCTTTTTCGGTTATGATGTATGTGGTTCTGAAGTGAGTCATTTTGAGCTATTTAATATTATTGTGGTTATTGTGTGGTAGACCTTTTCTAATTATGATCAAAATTCTAATCCTTGATCACTTTGTGGGATGTAATCAAACTTCTCAATTATAATGATTGTAGGTTGTTAAAGATGAATAATCTAATTATTCATATAATCTTACAACTATTGTAATATAGAAATAAAAGAATTCACAAGTTGGTTTACCTTGCCACAATGACTATATTGAAAAACTAAAAGAATATTATATTTAATCATAACTATAGTTGATTGAGAACTAAATCTAAATCTTGAATTGCATAATGTATAAAGTTAAAATGATGGCCAATGTGGAAAGGGTCAAAGATTTGAGTCAAATGAAATTTTTGTTATGATTATTGAAATGTGATCAATTGAATGATAACCACCAAAGAATGAATGAGAGGACATAATAGTTAATAACTCAAACCAATGAATTTTTAGTGGTGAGTCTTCACCAATTGGTGAATAGTTCATATTGGTTAATTATATTTTGATTAATGTAATGGCAACCTTTAGGGGCACAAATTGCTTACTTTTTCCTCTTACCATTTTTCAATCACATGAGATTTACCAAATGTATATTCATATGAAGACAATAAAAATTTGAATTAATCTTTAAAAATATTGTTCTAATATCCATTTGGATTGACATATCCTTTGAATAATTTCGTTTTGTTCTCCTATCTTTTTTTTTCTCTATGTCTGGTCTCTTTTTTCTATCTTGAATTCTATTTGTAGTGGGTGATAGACAACCACGGGCATTAGTGATTTAGTGAAAGGAAAGTGATAATTTATTATTATTTATATCATAATATTCCTCCCATTCATACAAAATGGTTTAGATCATTGTTACAAATGATATTGAGTAGTGAGACATCTAAGGCCCAAGTATTTGCATTCTATTCCTTTTGTTCAATGACGATTTTTTCTAATTAGTTATCATTGTTACATAATATATGTAAAGATTTTTTTTACAATTTCGAATTCATGAGAGATGTCAAGTAGGAGACAATTTATTCAAAGTAATAAATGATGCCAACCCAAAACACAAAAAAACATAATGCAATACTTTTACAATGTTTGTGGTCTATGAAATCAATCTTCAACATCAATAATTGTACCATATATTAATGATCAATAAAATACCTCACAAGAAGATTGTAAATAATTACATTGATAATATATGAGATGATGTTATATGGGATTCTCGAGGTAACAAGAATGACAATATTAATAAGCCCACATCAACAAGTGGTTATGAAAATGTAGATCCTACATAAAAGGGGGGAGGGAAGATAAATAAAAACTAGTGCATGAGTGAGATCTATCAAGAAATTTTTAAATTGAATGGATGTGAAGTTACTCATTCATTGTTCATTGGTATAAAATGAAAGAAAAGAAGAATCTCCCATAAAATATAGGTGTAATATTTAGAATTAAAAATATGGTGGGGACAAGAAATTGTAGCTAAAATTTGACACCATAAGAAAACATATTGGTATTTAGTTTATGAAAAGAAAATTATAGATAGAAAATAATAATTAGTGATAAGATGGAAGATAAAGGAAGAATGGATTCATATTAAGCATGTAATAGAATTTGTTGACCATATTAAAAAAAGGTGAAGGATTTTGTGTGTGGGTTTACAATTGAAGCTCAATTTAGAAAGATAATGAGAGTATCATAAATTACAAAAACTATTTAGTGTGTTGTTTTTCACATTTTAACTAGAGGGTGTTCTATTATAGACCACTTGGTGAATCTTATAGGTATTCCTAACTTTCCTAACACACATTGGTCAATAAATAGTGCATGTGAATCAAAAATTTGTTTGATAAAGTGGAAAAATAAGATGTATATGCGAAACTAAAAATAATCAAATCTTTTTGCATTATCATTAGATAAAGTTATAATAGTAGATAATACTTCTTGGATATGTATGCATATATATACTACCCCAAATTATGCCTAGCAACCTCATCTATTATTTGATCATAAAATGAAGGAGAATACAACATCACATAATCTATGTGAACTATTTAAGAACATTTTAAATAAAATTGGAGGTATAATTGACTACATAAATGTCAAATAATTGGTGTGTGTGTGTGTGTGTGTGGATGGAGCTTCAGTAATGAAAAGTCATAGGAATGTTCTATGTATTTTAATATAAATATTTTTTTCAGCATACATGATTTCCACTCATTACATGGCTCACAAAATGAATTTATCATTTAAAATTGTGAATAATTTTTTGTGGTATCAAAATATAAAGATCTAGTTTGAGATATCCACTCATACTTTTATTGGCATCCCAAATATTTTCTATAATTTCAATTTTTTTTAGGGAATAATTACAAGAAACAAGCTTCTTAAGGATATTGACTCTAAATGGATCTCCTTACATGAGTGTGCGCAAAAAGATAGGGAACCAAAAAGTGGAAACAATCACTTTTGGGTCCATCTAGGACATAATGTTTAGGTTGAGTTCATTTGAACATATCCTCTTACCTCTATAACAGTGAACTATGAGTGAGAAATAGAATGCATGCATTCCAAATTTGATCAAGCCACCATAAAATTGTCACCACAGTGTTTGCAAGTTTGATGGTGCAGGGGCACTATTGAAAAATTTTTGTCCATCTGGGATGTTAATGAGTAGGCTCTAGGTGTGGAGTCAATATGCATAAATAAGGTTGCATGGACCATTTTATATTGTAATAAGTAATGTTTGAGTCTTGTTAGGTGATTAGGAGGTCTAAGTTGGTAATATTGCAAAATAATGAAAAGTTGTCATATTGAGCAAAAATATGTAATAAAAAATTGTAAAATTTCAAGTCTTAGAGAAGTCTAACGGTCAGAAAACTTCAAAAGGAAGTTGTGCCAGGTTAGGTAGTTTTAGAGTGAAAAAGCATATATGTGATGAAAAAGCATCGATGTAAGTCTAGCTTGAAGATTGGAAGGAAAAATCACTTTTCTTTATCTTTGTTTTCCTAGATTTTTCTATGTATTCTTACTTTTCTAGCACTTGTGCAATCATGTACAAGAGAGTTTTGCTTTGAAACCCGTGGTATTTCTTGAAGGAATTTTTTAACTTGTATTTGCACTTGGTTTAAGGGACTTATATTGTATTTGAAACATTTTATCCTTGTTTTCCCATGACTAACTTGTTAACCCTATTTTGAGGGTTTTGAAAGACCTTAAAATGTAAATCTGACCCATTCCACTCACTGTGGCCACTGTAACTTGTGCAATGGGTTTAATATAATAAGAATAGGGGATGTGAACATTTGTAGTAGGGGAGGTCAATTGAGAGTTTGAGCATGATGCACTAGGTGTCATCTTGTGGATTTTGCATTGAAATATGATGGTTTAAGGTGAGTAATCAATGAAACAGTAATGGAAATGGTTGTATGATTATTTTTTGAGTTTTTGTAGGTGTATTTAAGTGTGTTGGAAGTAGTGGAAGGTTGAGAGAAATACTGGAGTGTAGGTTTTTAATAAAACCCCATGAAAGTTGGTGAAATTGAGGGTTTGAGGGTTAGGGTACTTGGATGTTGTAAGATTGAGGATAAATTATGGAATTAGAGGTTTTGACATCTGGTAATTGCTACCCCATCAATATTTTAGGTTGGGAAGTAGTTCTGAGGAAAGGTCCTTTGTAAAATAGGCCTAATTTGAGGGCTAGTTGGCATAGAAATTAGGTTTTGGAGAAGATGTTCAAAAGAAACTTATTGTGGTTTGTTGATATGTTGTTGTACACCCAAATGGGTTCCTGAATTTATGATAGTATTGAATTGAAAGGACTTCTCTAAGAAGATATACTTGATTTAGTCAAGTGGCTATGCTACAAAATTGAGAAGGTTTGTTGAGATTGAGAGAGTTTGAAGGTTGGAGAATTGAAAGTGGTTGTACTTGTGTGAGATTGTGTTGAGTGGTGTTGTGGACCTCCCTTGATTAGCATCAAGTGGTATCAGAGCTTGGCTCACTAGATCTTTTGTGGAAGAAGATTGAAGTTTGCAAAAGCAAGGTTGGAAGGTGAAGAGGCAATATTGTCAAGATGCCTCCAAAATGAACTCCAGTCACAAGAAAGGTGGAGAAGAAGTCAAAAGAAATAGAATCCTTGAAGAAGGAGATTGCTGCATTAAAGGCTAAAGACACCATGGATGAAAGTGATACTAAAGAAGAAACTTCTAGTGAAAAGGAAGAGATGGATATAGAGGATGTGAGAATGATGAAGTTTTTGAAGGCTGTGAAGAGTGATGGACAAAAACAATGGATGTGCCTATGTACGGAGGTAAACTAGATGGTGAAGAGCTCTTGGATTGGATAGTAGCCATGGAGAATTACTTTGATAGTGAAGAGATAGATGAAGAACTCAAAGTGAAGAAGGCCAAGACCAAGTTGAAAGGACATGCTTTGCTATGGTGGAACTTTGTGCAAAATGAAAGGTAGAGAAAGGAAAGAAAAAGATCACTTCTTGGGAGAGAATGAAGGAAAAAATGAAAGGAACGTTCCTTCCTAGTGATTATAATGTTCAATTGCTTAAAAAACTACAAAATCTTAGGCAAAAGGATCAAGATGTGCAAGCATACACCAAGGAGTTCTATAGGTTAACTGTAAGAACAAAGCATGAGGAAGATGAGGAAGAAAGAGTAGCTAGATATCTTAATGGGATGAGGTACAATATTCAAGATGAAATCAGTTTGATGACACCAAAAATAGTTGAGAAATGTTTTCAAAAGGCTATAAGGGTAGAAGAGAAAGTGAAGAGTAGAAAAGAGAAGGAAACAAGAGGAAGAGGCAATGCTACTAGGGGCAAAGGAACCTTTTCTACTTCAAGATAATGCAATCAAGATCAAGAAGATGATGATAAAGGAAAAAAACAAGCGCCTGAATCTAGAGGTGGATGGAGAGGTGGAAGAACAAGATTTAGGGGTAGGTATACAAATCAAGGAAGGGATACTAATGTGTTTGCAAGAAGGTGTTACAAGTGTGGTGAGTTTGGTCATCCATTCTTCAAGTTCCTTAAGAAATTTGGTTCAACATCTAGTGGTGGAGAAAGGAAACCTGAAAGAAGAGCACAAATTATTCAAGAGGATGAAGGTGAAAGTTCAAACTCCAATCATTGAGCCCCTGAAATTGGTGAAATCTTGACGATGAAGAGACAAATCTTGAAGACATCCAAGGAGAGAGAGTTGATTCAAAGAAGAGCCTTATTTAAGGTAGCTTGCAAATGCAAAAACAAGGTATGTAAAGTGATAGTAGATTCAGGATGCATTGATAACATGGTATCTAGTGAAATGGTAGAAAAACTAGGATTGGAAAGAGTACCTAGAGAAAACCCTTACAAAGTGTCTTGGGTAAGTGATAATCAATCCATTGTGATTGTGAATGGTGGATCTAGACTTGCACAAACATAAACAACAAACACAATATTAGTCAATTATACAAATCAAAACCATCATTCCCCATAAGATTCATTTGAAACATGAAGAACAAGAAATAAAGTAAAGAACACAAATGAAAGAAAACTAAATCTTATTCAAATGCTCAAACTCTTAATCCCATTGGGGAATTCGTGCTATTTTGATGTGGAAAATAGCCCTTTCCCAATTCCTTGCAAGCTTGGTGATGATCAATGATGCTCCTTGATAAAATTTGCCATAACCTAGCTATGAAATTGATGAAAACTATGAAACTTGGATGAGAATGGATGAAATTTCTCAAAACATGAAGATAATGATTTTGCATAAAGTTGTGGAGCCAAAATTAGTAAAAGAGCCTTCTATTTATAGAAGAGAATGATGGAAGAATGAGCAAAAAAGATGAATGTGGGATAAAACATCAACCAATGGAAAAATGCCACTTGTCAACATGTTAGTGGATAGAGGTGGAGCACGTTTTGATGAATGTGCACATAGATGCCATTACGTGGATATTTGAAATTTGAAGAAGTTATATGTTGGAGGGAGAAGAAATAAGAGTTAATGCCACTTGGCTCAAGAAAAAATACATGTAAGAGGCCTTTAATGCTCTGTTGGATGGACAAGTCCTTTGTGGGGGAATTTCGAAATTTGAAGAATATTCCAACTTGATACCCTTTTTGAATGAAATAGAAGAATTTATAAATCAATTAAATTGATTTACTTGTGCAAGTTGCAAAATCTAGAGGTTTTGAGTGATTAGTGTTAGGATTAATCACGATTTGATTAATTTAGATGAAGGTTTAGCTAATTTGACATTTTGACTTAGATATTTGGATTTAAATAAATCAAAATGAGAGGAATAATGAATATTAGTGATTTAATTAAATAAATTTGATATATTCAATTAAATGAAGAAATTTAGAAGTTAATTAAATAAAATTGATTTATTTAATTAAAGGGATGAATTTAGGATTAATTGATGACTTAATTTTATAAAAGTGATTTATTCAATTAAAGAGGAGAATATGATGATTTAATTAAATAAAGATTGATTTATTTAATTAAAAGAAAACATTAGGATTAATTAAACAAAATGATTTATTTAATTAATAGGGTATAATGATTTAATTAGATAAAATTGATTTATTTAATTAAATAGTTAGTAGAAAGATGATTCAGGATGAACTGGTGTTAGTAAATCAGGATCATGTGCACGAGATCAATCGGTATATTTTACATGTCTACATTTTGCCCCTCTTTAAAGCAGTGTACTTGCTATGTTGGTTCAAAGAATAAACTTGCCAAGATCAAAATTCAAAAACTTTTCAATTTTTTCAGATGCCCCACTGCTGCCCCAATGGAAGAATTATGCTAGTATACTGCCGCCTTGAGAGATCGAATGAAAATTTGGATTTTTGGGCGATTTCTCAAAAAAGGACAAGCTGCTTGATGGGTCTAGAAAGGCTCAAGGATATCAAAAACTTGCCAAAACATGAGAAAAAGACTTGAAATGAGCTTCAGTTGGGCCAAAATGAGGTCGGGGCACAAAACCCTAGTTTGATGACTAAATAGGGTAAAAAAACCCTAATTTTCATGCTTAAATAGACCTCAAGGGGTCACTTTCAATTAATTTGCACACACAAGCCTTTAGAATTTCCTATTTCTAAGATTTGACCTTCATGTGAGATGGTGCAAAGAGTGCTTCTGTGACACATTTCTAATCGAGTGCGAGTCTACCAGCGACTTCCAAGCGCAAGACCACAAGTATGTGACCCTAACCCAACTTGCATTTTTTATTTTTGTGCACATTAAATAGGGTTTGAAAGTCAAACTTGTCTATCAGCGATGTTTAGCACTGCTGAAAGGGTAGAATTGGCAACGTTGGGCTTGAAACTGCGTCGCTATTGTGACCTGCAATTCCGCATCATAGTTTAAGATTTAGGGCTCAAACTCCAAATGGTGCCACATATGCGAATAACGTCGCCACGATCCAGTTAGGTGTTTAGGGTTCTAAGGTCAAACAAATCCGTAGTCAAACAAAAATGTTGTGGCTGAGTTTGCAATTTTGAGCCTCCAACAACGCAATTTGGAGCTTCCAAACAATCATGCCTTTGTTGTTTCAGTTGCAAAAACTTCAAATGAGATCCATATTTTTTTACAAAACTTGACACTATGGCTTTATTGGTGCAAGAGGACAGAGAGCCTGTACATTCTTGCGAGCATCAATCCTTGGTTCTCAATAGATTGAGCAGGTTGCATGAGTTGCTTTAGGAGCACCTTGGAGTGATCGACCTGTGGTACATCACGTATGCACCTGTCATCAGGACACACTTAGGCATGATGACCGCACTAGCAAAGAGATGGCACAGTGAGACATCATCTTTTCATCTTCCCATCGGTGAGGCAACCATCACACTAGAGGACGTTTGGTAGATTCTATAATTTCCCATCCACAATGAGAGGGTTATATATGACATGGATGCTGACACAGATGTGTGCTATGAGATTATGAGGTTGGAGGAGATGGTATTCATCGAGGGTCAAATTGAGCTTGAGTGCTACAGAGGTTAGGTGTATACCTTCCGATTGTTTGTGGCAGCTATTATTTTAGGACTTGTAGCTCCAAATCAGTGAGGTAGGTATTTCAGTCCAAGATGGGGTCTAGCTTGGGAGCAGATGCTCTTTTGGAGATGCTACTTTGCGTGGGGACTAGTGATGTTGGCCTCACTCTATCATGATTTGCACGAGTTCACATATTGTGACAATAGAGCCATTGGTATCGGGGTTACTCTTTTGCACATTTGGGTGTGGTAGCGCATAGCTATACTTTGACCAAGGGTCACAGTGGTCGATGTGGAGCCTGATGACCCAGTGGTTTGGTGATATAGGGGTGGTCTGACATTCACACATACATGATAGGCTGGCATCCCTCATTGGCAGAGGGTTATCTAAGAGATGACCACATTTACTTAGAGGCCCTACCTGGGGATGCTTGCATGGTATGATGATGTACAACAACTCTTTTATGTGAGGCAGGATCAGCTCATGCAGGGACGTCAGCATACCATGATTGAGCGCTACTTTCCCGATCAAGTAGTGAGATAGTTCAGAGATATCCAGGACCGACCAGATGACCAATATGTGGCCATATTTGCTCGGACCACCAGAGAGATGACATGGGGTCAGACAATCCCACCAGAGAATGCAATGGATTCATTTAGACAACTAGTAGCTAGGACATTAGCATATGATCAAGGGCAGGTGGACCCAAGTACCACACAAGTTTACATTGACTGGTTCAGGCCACCAGTCCGATTGACAGTGCCAAGGATAGTACTACCATGCTAGAGACCCCAAGGTTAGACAATAGGGTGGGGGCGGGTCCAAGGAGGAGGAGAGAAAGAAGGAGATAGAGAAGGAGGAGGACCACCTCCCCACCAACCAGGGCAGAGAGACCAGGGAGATAGGCACTAGCCGAGGGATGCCCCTAGGGATCAACAACCACCTATGAGCGACCAACAACCCCCATAGAGAGTTCAGCCACTGCCACCACTACCTCCACCACCCTAGCCTGATCAGAGGGATGCAATTATACAATAGGTTTAGGCATAGGTACAAAAACTAATGGTAGAGAGGAACTAGGCCCAACAGTAGGTCCAGGCCCTTACAGCAGAGCAAGATCAGGAGAGGCAACAAAGACATGCTACAGAGCTACAGTTAGCATAGGAGGTGGGAAAATGACAACAGTTAGAGAGCATGGCTGCTGTGACATAGGGAAGGACAATACCTGCATGCATGTACCACAAGGCCATTAGAGAGGCTGAGTACTATAAAGTTCATTATCGGTAGGCAGTGGCTCGAGTGCTAGAGTTCTCCCAACAGATAGGATACAAATAGAATCAACCTAAGAGGTAAGCGGGTGAGGGGAGCAACCATCAAGGCTAGCTCACACATTTTTGATTAGTGATACTTTTCTTTTTGAGATCCACAAGCTCCATTTTTTTATAGCCCCATGGGTATTGTATACATTTGATTGATACATATACATTTGATCCTGATTTTGTACCATGACAGTTACATTATTGATATATATGATATGATCGATTTGATTATGAGATGTGTCCTATTTTATTTATGCATGATGGATGGATGTATTTACTTTCTATATATGTGATGTGATGACATGATGTGACTCTCTATGTATGTATGATTCCATATTATGTGATGTATGTTTATGGATGGATGGATGCATTTCCTTTTCAACATATTTTCTATGCACTTTTATGATGATGATGTATGGATGATATGGATACAAATGTTATGCTATGCAAATGAATTTAAAACTCTTAGACTAACAGATCTATATTATGCCCCTAATGGATGATGATATATGTTATGTGATGAGATGTATGGGATGTTATGACATATTCTTTTTATTTTCCAGTACCTTTTTCATGTATGGTATAATGATGCATATATGGATGCATCTGATGATGCTTTTATGATTATTGTGATGGATGATATGATGATGCATATGTGGATGACATAATACTAATGCTTATATGATTATGTAATGACGCTTTCTTGAAGATATGATGATGCATAGGATGATTCTTTTGTGATTATTCGATGGATGCAAATGATGATGCTTATAATAACCAATCTATATTATGCAATGATGCAATTCATCTAAGATTATCAATGTTTCCTATATGATATGATATGGATGATATGCATCATGCTGATGGTTTGTGGATGTAGGATGGATCCATTAATGATGTTTTTTATTAACTGTCATGGCACCATGTTAGCGCGGAGAGAAGAAAGAAGAAATAAGATGATGAAAAGAGGATCCAACAATTCCATGATCAACGAGACTTTATTAGAGATGATAATAATGATGATTTGATTATCAGGAATTGAGATTTTAAAGGGATATCTACCTTATGTTTGATAACACACATAGGCACAATGTATCAAGGTATAAAGAACCAAGTTGGCATTGCACCTAGTGTGATGGACTTTGACTCGACAATTAGATAGGAATAGTCCTGTTCACACCTGACACACAAAACCTTATTCAAAATACAGTTCCGATATTCCAAACATCTTGGACCAAAACATAGAAAGACAAGCCTTCCTATGTGGTCATCAAGACACCTAAAATACCCTCCCTACAGGCCAAAAAAAGTAGGCATGACCGAGGTTATATTACAAGAATACCCAACAAGCACAACAAATAAAAGATAATGATCATTACCCCATTCCTTTCTTTTTAAATCCTTTTTTTTGGACATTGCCAAGAGGTCATTGGAATGAGTGCAATAAGATAAATCAAAAGAAAAAATCAAGTACACAAACAAGTCAATGTTCTTCATACCGCTAGCCAAGACTAAACTACAACGATGCTTGATGTTGATGTCCATTGTAGGAAGGATGTTGTAGACATCCAAATTTGACCACTTTCATATGGTCAAATTTGTCTCCCTTATCCATCTACTTCATCAATATTAATTAAATGATTTATTTAATCAATATCTCCCCTTTCCTTAAGGTTCCTAAAGTATTTAGTTTAACAATTAAATACTTTACTTTTCATCTTCTCCTCTCTAAATTAAATAAACATATCAATTTATTAAATTTAGTCATTTAACCTTTTTGAATTAAATCAATTTTAAATTCTTCTTTTTCTCTCCCCTTGTCACATCCTCCATAACCCTCTTCTAATATGGATTAATTTAATTAATCCATGATTAGGATGAGCACACCTTAATCGGGATTAATGTCACATCCT
>VDFB02122716.1:0-68538 GCA_007258455.2 Sequoia sempervirens
TCTCAAAGGTATTATCATTTCTAGGGGTTCATAAGATGATACATTTATTGATCCCCTTTGACCTCTTGGTCTAATTATGCATTCAACAGTGTCTCTTGTGCATCAAGCACAACCTATTGTCTTGCTTTTGCTTCCTTCTATAGACCCTTAAAAACTTTTTGTTACTTGTAGATGTTTTCTCCCATTGAATCCTACAAAACTTGGCTTTATGCCCAAGGCCATTACATTTATAACATACAGTCACAGACTTGTAATGTTTTGTCACTCTTATTACATTTTCTTGCAATATAACCTAATTCATTATATTTGAAGCATGTAACATTATCATCATTCCTTTGCTTATCATTTTTTTTTATTTTAGACAAACATTCAGATGCTCTATGGCCATACTCAAAACATGAGTAACAATAACCTGAAAAAGAATAATAATACTTTATTAACTTACCTTGCCAGGTAGAGTGATATCTTGACACCTTGTGCATTCTATTCCTTCCTATTATATTTCCTATAGTTTCAGAATCAACAACATGAAAGTTTTAATCTTTCTTTGTACTAAGTTCTTAGAAAATTGTCCTTCCTCTAAGCCTAGACCAGTTTTGTCACTTGGAGCCTTTTGTGTTTCAATAATTTTATCCAATGACATGGGGCCACTCTTACTGATTTCTTCATCACTTAATTGCTTTGATTCTTTACTAATGTTCCTTAGTAAAACTACTTGCAACTCAAGATTTTCTATGCACTATTCTTTTTCTTTAAGTTGATATTTGAACACTTCCTCAATCTTTCTAGCTTCTTCAACTTGTATTTTTGCTTCTATAAGATCTTAGCATACCTTATCTTTGATATCCTTTTCTTTTTGAAGTTGCTTCTTTAAAATCGGGTTCTCTTTTCTAAGTTGTTTAGTTGTATCTAAAGCACACATAAGTTCACCTTCCAAATCAAGCTCATTTTCTCACTCATCTTGTTCAAAATTTATTTCATCCAAAGATTGATCTACTTCATTGGTTTCTTGGCTACTTGAATGTTCATCTGTCATCTATAGAGATTTAGACTCAAATAGATTTTCTTCAGAACTATGATGATTTTCACAATCACCACTTACAGATGAAACACAACTTCCTTGAGTTTTCAAAGACATCTCTTCTTGCAATTCACTATCCTGATATATTTCAATCAATTTGTTCCATACTTCCTTTCCATCTCTACAATGCATAACTTTCACAATAGTGTCATTTGGCAGACTATTGAAAATAACATCTAGAGCCTTAGCATTTGATTCAAGAACTATCTTTTCCTCAAGAGTGGAGGGAGATATTATAGACATAGTGCACCCCCTCTCTACTTTTGTCCACAAATCAAACCCTAAGGAGGACAAATAAGTTTCCATCCGACACTTCCACAAATGAAAATTGATACCATCAAATTGAGGTATGATATGCATAGTATGTTGTATCATTTCTTCATTACTTCTTATACTAGGTTCAGACACAACCTGATTGTTAATGTTTTGCAGTGAGTTTCTCTTTCCCTTATTCCTTCTCCCTTTAGCCATCACAGATACAACACAACACCCAAAGACAGACTTCCAATACCAGAATCAATCCTAGGTATGAAACCCAATGCAAGAACCTATGTTTTGATACCACTTGTTGGAAGTGGATTCACTTTGAGAGGGGGGTGAATCAGCGTGAAATAATTTTTAACTTTTGATGCTAAAAGCACAACGAAACTTTTTACTAATTTAAGCTCAATGTGGCAAACTTGTTTATGCAAGTGTACAATAACACTTTAAATCAGATTGACATGAAACTTGATTAACATTTACAACTCATGTTAAAAGCATCATATGATATTGTTAAATTAGTGTGTGAACAATCTTGTATGTGCTTTTGAAACATAACTACAACTTTTTCCAATGCAATTTTAATTTTCTTAACAAAAGGCTTTTTAAAAATAGATTTGAACAATTTTAACTTTGCATGACAAACTTTTGAAATATGAACCTTTCATGCACACTAAAAGTATTAGAGAATTGACTAAATGAGCACATTAACATGAAATAAATGAGAGACAAATAACATCACATAACACAAAGATTTCCTAAGTGGAAAAACCCTCTTGGGGTATAAAAAACCACTCACTAAAATTTCCCTTTTATTAATCAAAGAGCACCAACTTTGTAACAATGTGGAGCACGAACTCCCATAATCTCTTTGAAGCACCAACTTCATCAAACATTCAAGATATTGCAACCTATCAAAACCTTATAACTACAGTCATTCTTTACAGTCATAAAATTACAATAGGATACAAAATGATTTTGCAATAATGCCCAATTCAAAAATAGTCTATGTAATGCAATTAGAGATGAAAAATAATATGAGCCCACTCTTCCTCTTTACAAAATGATTTCACAATAATATTTTGTCCAGACTTTTTCTTCTCTTCACATTACCCTCTTTCTAGTTTTTTTTGCAAAGATATATATATATATATATATATATATATATATATATATATATATATATATATATATATATAAAATGTTTGTAAAACAGTTATTGATCTTTGTCAAGAAAACCCGTATTCAATAACCACAGTTTATAATCTAATAAGAACAATATTTGATCATGATATCAATCAAGGATTTTTAAGAAAAAATAAATGATATGAAGATGAAAATACCACTGTGAGATGAAACCCTTGAGTTTACACTTGGGTTCAAAGTAGTTTCAGATTAGTTAAGAAATTTGTTCAAAATTGAAACTAAGTTTTCTTTTCCTCATTTACTTCTCATTTACCAGATTTACCTTTAAAAAATAAAAATAATGCATAGATATTACCTCTGTCATGGTGGATTTAACCTGCAAAAAAATCCCTAAAGTTCTTCATGAAAAACTGCCCAAACTACCGCTTCCACCTCAAGAAAAGACCACCAACTATCTTTCCATCCATCAAAGACCAACATAACTAGAAACCAAGTTAGAATACCATAGCTAACATGTTCAACCTGCAACTATAATTCCAGCATGTCGGTGCTAGGGTTCAACCTTTTGTTTACCCTATTTCTTTCTTCATCGAAGCTCCAAACCAAAATGAATGAAATTTGAAATCCTAAAATCATATTACAATCATTTTGAAATACATGTCACCAATACAATGGAATATTAAATGAGTGCCAAATCATAATCCACGCGTGTTGTCCAAGTCAACAGAGTCAACATACTCATTAAACAATAATATTGTCGCTGCCAAGTAAGAAAACCAAGTATAATACACATGTCGATAATCCAAGTCTAAAAAATATGTATTGACTACTGTGCAATGTATAAGCTCGAAACCTGATCAAACTTCAATCAAAAACCAAGGAAATGACACCTTTCCAATCACTTTAAAATTGATAACCATAGTGTATATTGTCGGCCTTAAGTGCTAATGCACTTTAAAAACAAATAGAAATGTCTTAATGTCGACTAACTTATATCACAAGTAAACCATATGCCAAGATATAAATGAATATAAAATGTGAAACCATATAACATGTGAAGGCCCAACAATGTCAAAATACTCTTTGTAAGAAATGATATGAAAATTTTAAGCAATACCATTGCTTATGAAGCTATAGTAGCCAACTCAAGGATACAAGACTGACTGTGTATCAATACAAACATCTCCACCTCATGTATAATGCAATAACACTTGTGAAGCTATATGTATAGCATGTTAACATATGCACCAAACTAATCTAGCCATGAAGATAAGAAATGACAAAAATCAACTGATGAGTGTATATATTTATACCAATGATGCCAAATGAAATACCATACTCAAGTGTCAAGAACCCAAAAATCCATGTACCAAATAATATACCATAATCATGGATACCAAAGAATTATGAGATACCCATGAAGATCACCGATAGAATGCCATGGAGACATAATGAACCTTGTCAATGATGCCATGATCAATCTGATAATGAACAATTGAAATAATATACCTGTTGTACAATAAAGAAGTGCCAATCTGTCAAAATGAATTCAATTGTTCCATAATAAATTTTATCTGCACATGAAGCTCAACATGATCAGTACCACAATATGTGATGAAAAAATGCACCCAAATGCATCAACCCAAAGCATGATCACCAAAATACTAAATATTCCAAACTGAACACAAAGAGCACCAAGTATCATTAGACCAATCACCAATCAGTTTTGTCATCGAGGACAATATACCACAAAGAGAAATCCAACATTCTCCATCTCTATTAGACCTTAAACATTAGATCTTCAAATCCATTTCATTCTCAATCATAACTTTAAATTCTTTGATCTATCTAGGGCTTCAAATTTTTCTCTAAGAAAAGTAACCCATTTCATTCTAGAACAATCATCAATCAAAAGCATGAAATACCTATCACCTTTAAGATTTCTCACTCTTGTAGGACCACAAAGGTCTATATACACTAATTCCAACAATCTAGTAGAAGATTCTTCTTTACCCTTGAAACTTCTTGTTTGTTTTCCAATCTAACACTCCTTGCAAACATCATTGATAGGCTTTGTAATCCTTGGCAGATCTATCACTGCTTGAATTGAACTAATTCTAACCAAGTTATCAAAATTGATGTGATGCATCCTCTTGTTCCATAACCAAATTTCATTAATTTGAGTCATAAAACAGTGACCATTAACACCCTTGAGCTAATAAACATTTCCATTTTTCCTCTTTCTAGCAACAATCATAGTTCTAGACCCTTTTCTAATCTCACATCCATCATCCTAAAACATAACTTTATATCCTTTGCTCCACATTTGTCCATCAATCAAAATGTTATGCCTTAAACCATTGACATAGTAAACATCGTTAGTATTATGCTTTCCATCAAAACTGATTCAACCTATTCCATCAATCTTAGCACCTAAATCATCTCCAGATTTAACAAGTCCTCCATCATATTTTTCAAGTTTAACAAACTTAATCTTGTCTCAAGACATATGATTTGAGCAACCACTATTAATGATCCAATAGTTCTTATCTTTTCTAACATGAAAAGTAGATACCAAAGTACCTTCAGTCTTAACCTTTGTCTCCTTTTTCTTCAAAGCACTTACCTTCACACATTTTTCAGAGTTAGTATAAATAGATTAATCTTTTAAAGCCAAGAACAAGCATTCATTGTCATCATTGTCTCCATAATCAGATTCATCAATAGAAATACTTGTTTCTTCTCTAACATAATAGCTTTTCTTTATCATCTTACCTTTGTTTTCCTTATTCTTATTGTTCATACTTCTGTTTGGACATCTTGAAGCATAGTGACCTATTTGTTCATGCAACTAAAATATTTGAAAGGTAATTTACCTTTGTACCTACCGGTGCCCATTTTCATCCTTATCACGAAGTTAGCTTCTACATAAACAAGATCATCCTAATCTGAATCTTCAGTCTTCTCTAATTTTCTATCCTTAAAAGTAGTTTCCACTTTCACACCAGTATTTGGACCAAACTTTGTCAATTCAAATGTAGTTAGTGTACCATATAACTGATCTCTAGTGCAAGTATTAAAATTTGCAATTTCCTTAATAGTAGAAAATTTATAACTGTAAGACTTAGGAAGAATTCTAAAAAAATTCTTTACCACTTTAGGTTCTTTGACCTTTCCTCAAAGACCTATGATTGCACTAAAAAAATCGTCAACTCTTTGCATGTAGCTGGTGATATTTTCTACTTCAGACATTCGCAGGTTCTCAAATTGTGTCTTCAGATTGTGCATCTTAGCTTGGTTGACCTTATCATCACCTTCACAAATACTTTCTAGCTTATCCCTAATTTCTTTAGCATTTTTCAAATCCATAAGTTTCACTAATTCAAAATTTGCAAGACTAATCAAGAGAATAAACCTTGCTTTACCATTTGTTTCATAGGAATTGATCTCATTACTTGTACTTCATCCATTTGCAGGTAAAGTGTAATTAGTCTTCACGGATTGCTAGACATCATATTCAAGGTAAACCAGATAGCCTTCCATATTCACCTTCCAGAATGCATAGTATGTGCAATCAAACATAGGTATCTCCTTATTTTCCATCCCAGATCTACCTCAAGCTATTAAGATTTTCTCCAAGGAACCTTTCTTTGATACCAATTGTTGAATGAACAAGATAACTGAGAGGGGGGTTGAATCAGTTGTATCTTATCAAAATGTCAAAACCCTCATTAACATTTAGATCCACATGCATTAATTAAACCCTTAATTTGTTATGAAGTTTTAACATGAAAAGCAAATAGCATAAACTTAAACAATTAAACATCAAACATTAGAGAACACCAAATTTATATGGAAAAATCAAGAAGGGAAAAACCACAGTGAGGATTATCTCACAATACAAGTAATTGCAAAATTGGTTACAAGGGCTCACTGCCAAAATAGGACACGTTGTCTAGAAAGGCTCACTACCAAAGTACAAAAAGAAGATACATAAGAAATGTTACATAGAGAACATGATCTCAATGAAACAAA
This sequence comes from Sequoia sempervirens, assembly GCA_007258455.2. Classification (NCBI taxonomy): domain Eukaryota; kingdom Viridiplantae; phylum Streptophyta; class Pinopsida; order Cupressales; family Cupressaceae; genus Sequoia; species Sequoia sempervirens. Next base: position 6,524 of record VDFB02122716.1, read on the forward strand.
TATTCCACCTCAATAGCTCCAACACCTTTGAAATATGTTTGAATGATTGCAGACACCTTCTGCTCACTACATTTGGTAATTTAACACTAGAAATTTCAAACTACTTTACTCAATTTTATATCACTCACATCATACACTTCACAAAATCATCTATCTTATCCTCCTTCAACAATTCAACTCATACTTATACCGTCCTCAGCCTTGAAACCCTCTCCAAGATTGGACATGCACCTAAAATGTGCAAATTCAAATTAGATAAGCACCAAAACACTTCCATGGTGGGTAGAAGTGAATGTGAACCACATCAACACTTAATTGGGACCCAAATCAATAACACCACTTAAATACATGCTACCACAGACAATATTTATCCTTCACATGTTGTGTAAACACTAGGTCAGTCGTTACCCATGCAAATACCATTAAACATTTAAGTACATGCTTCATCAAACTCAACTATGACTTGCGAACCACACACCATGCTTCAATATGATCTAGAATATTCCTCAAACACCTTGAAATCCAACAAACTCCTTTGCAACAACTTCCACCTAAAGAATGTACAAACCCAATACACTTAGACAACTCTGCAAAACACTGTTACTCAAAAACTTATCATTCAAAGCACCAAACCTCAAATCCTCTTAACTGGGGTAAACTTCCAACACCTTCAAAATTGCAAGACTTGAAGCACAACTGTGAAGAAACATAGAGCAAGAATATTTCTCCCATACACCTCTACAATGCATAGTCACACACTAGTGAACACAACTTCTACTGTATAATGATCTAGCATACCATCTATTGAATATAACATCTCTCAACAACATATCCAAATTGCATAGGCAGATCTTCAACCTAGAAGAAATGCGAAGCAAAACCATAACACCACTCTAAAACCCAAATCAACACTGCAACACACTATTTCCCTTATTTATAAAATTTTATCAAAAGAACTTGGAAACCAAGCACCAAAGACACATCCATAACATATTCAGCACTACCACGACTGTAGAAAAAATCTTATCAAAGTAATATCAGAGGTTAACACCTGTAAGGAAAGCTAAGGTGCGGAAACAACTCTCCTAATGTCAAAACCTCAAGGAAGAATGCAGAGGTGCTTTAAAAAATTTCAATTACAGTCCAATTAAGATACACTTGAAAGAAATAGCAGAAACAGAGAAATAAACATACACAGATGAACACCAAATTTACGTGGGAAAACCCTTATGGGAGAAAAACCCACCAGACCAAGAAAAGCCTCTTTGTATTATAGTAATAGAATTACATACAAAGATCAGACTTATCTTTCTTATGTTAATTTACAATAGCATAATCCTTGATCAACCTTGTATAGGAATCATTCCAGTTATAATGCTTTCTAAATTGAATTCACACTGATTACTCAACTGTTCACTGAACTGTTCATCCCATTGATCATCCAACCGAACATCATCATCGATCTCAAAGTATATCCATGTCATCCCTGGTTTGTTGAACTTCCTCACATAAACGGTCGTAATAGTTCAACTGCTAGTGGTTCCCATTCTACTTCCCTAATTGGTCGAAGACACACCACGTAGGATAGTCTTCCAATCGGTCAATAATGTTCAACCTGTGTCGCATTTCGGTGAGACACTGACTGTGTCTCCCTGATGCCATAAGACCCAACTGTCGATATCGGCCATACTCATCACCTATGGCAAGAGATTACACTAAGTTTAAAAGTTGTCGCTCAGACTTCCCCTTTTCACCAAGACATCATACTGATATCCATTGTAGAAGCATCAGCCAGACTATCGCTATCGGTGAGAGGGCATACCGAACACAAATTCATCTTGTGAATCTCTATCGGCAAGACAAACATCCATCACCAAGAGTATTTACCAAAGTCACACCTCTCCCTGACACTACTTGTCACCAAGAGTCTCATAGAAGACATCCGATAATAAAAACATATAGCAATGTTAGCAAGACTTATCGCTATCGACGAGACATCACACTAAAGCATAGAATAGTTGGTGAGACTACCGCTTTCGCCAAGAGGTCACACCGATGTTCATACCCATCGGCGAGAGAACCAACCGTCAGGAAGAGTTCTTACCAAGGATTTTATTTCACCCTGATGACTTTGAGTGTATAACTATTGGCAAGACATACCACATCGCTAAGACTTCATACCAAAGCAAACCTTTTGCCCAAGAGTCTCGCCGATAAAATCAGTCGCCATGAGTCTCCCCAACAACCACTTGACACCAACTCGTCGGTAAGAGATCTGCTCGAGCGGGAAGAGATGGAACTTTCACAATGATAGCTTCAGTCGACATGACAGTAACAAGGTCTTGGCGACCTGAGCATTCCACAAGGTTGCACAACTGCTAGTCGGCCAGACAATAAGGATGTCACACCAACTTTGCTCTTTCAGAGGTTTCAGCCTATGGGTTTGAGACACACAATTCCAACAACACCAATAGCTTAACTAATGACAAAATAATGCAATAAATCAAAGCATAGAAAACACCAACTATTCATCACCAATCCCTCACAACACATACAATTGACACCAGTTCCAACACAAACTTGTTGACATCAATGACAACACCAATCTGCACATACTTGCAATAAACACACTTGGTCAAGTCAACCCTTTAAAGAGTAGTTCTTGTAATTGAACTTTTAGTTACACAAGCTTGGTTAGCATCATTCAATTTAGAACTTTAAGCTAAGGTTGTAATCTTGGGATTATATTTATTAATAAATTAAATTCCCTCCATGGAGGTAGTCTAGACAATTCCTTAGGAAAAATATCTTGATAATCATAGAGAAAAATTGTAATCCTACAATATGAATTCCTTAGAATATTCTAATTGATTCATCATGATTTCATACATTTTACATACTTTCCTTCTTGCTTTATTAAGTTGTAGAGCTTATATTTACCTTAGTTTAATTTCCTATTTGACCCCCTAAATCTTAACTCAATTTTCCAAGACATATAGGCACTCAATGATTTTGCAAAGATGTCAACCTTTTCTCTATAACACTGAAGATAATTCATTACAAGGATTACATCATAAGAACCTAGGGGTGCTACATATGAGTTCATATCAATGGAGAAGGTATGTAGTTTTATCTCAGCTTCAAACAAATATTGCTATACTTCAACTTTTGCTTGATTTACACATTACATAAATAATAGATTAGCCATAGAACCAACCCTCCTAGGAATTTTACTAAGCACACTTGGTGCCACAAAACATTAACTAGTTCTCATATCTATCTATATATAAATAGGGCAACCAAAAAGTGTACCTAAATTCTCTATTGAATCAATTTGGTAATTAGCTTGGTAATTGTCAATTGCCACATATATCCTTTGTCAGAAGATTATTTGTTGAGAGGGTAATGGAGGATTCCTAAAATTATTTCCTTGGTTCCATCTTGTAAAATTATTCACATAATGATCACCATTGCATGTGAAGCAACCTCCTAGTAGTCCTCTTATTCTATCATCCTTTCCTCTCTATTACCATTTGTTATTTTGGACCATTGTCCCTTATTTTGAACCTTGAATTTTTTTTCTTATTAGTAACTTTGTCATTGAATTTTTTTTGGAGTTCTAGTTTTAGTTTTAATTCTTCTTTTCAAAGGAAGAAGATGTCATTGAGCTTAAAAATTTCTTAAAGAAATTTTCCATTGAGGAGGCAATAGACATGATTTTATATTCTTGTTTGATGTATTTCTCAAACACTTGATCCATGGACAATGGTCCATGCACATCTACCTCTCTTCCACTTTGGGGATTCAATCCCATAATCATTTTTTTTAATGTGGAACCACTCATCACATTAATACTAAGGAATGCATATTTGAGAAGTTGTGTAAACTTTTTCTATTATTTTATTATAGGCATCTCCCCTTGCCTTAAATTTTGATAATCTACCAATTTTTGGTCAAAATAGAGTTGATATAACCATGCTTTTCTAAACATGGTCACAAAATAATTCCAAGTTAGGTTAGTGGAATCAATCCATATTTCTAATTTCTTATTGGGCAACCAAGTATAATCTTAGGCTCTACAAACTACTTTAGTTATATTTGAGTAAACCCAAATATCATAATATTTCTCCATTTTGGAACCAAGTGGGAGGAGGTGAGGGCTGAGCTCCAAGGAAGTTGAATGGTCACTTGCCATTGCTGCCTCCTAGAGCTTTTTCCTTTGATGTCTAAGTGCTCAAATTGGTGTTCTTCGTCACCCTTGCCTCTCTTGATTCTCTTTTTCCACTTATGTTACTGGTTTGGTTGTTTTTGTGTTTACTCTTTGATAGCCTCATTGTCCTACGTGTTTGTGTGTATTGTTTGATTAAATTTAAATTTTGGGATGACTGTTCATGAGCCTGGCTTACTGCCCAAATTTCTTTGGTGTATGGTATGAATTTAGTAAGGTTTTTAGTCGACACTTTAGTTTGTACCTGGTTGAGCCAATTTGGTCTCCCCTAGGTTGTTTGGCTCATGGGCGATATTAATGACACAACGTAAAGCAAAGTGACAATTAATTCAGGAATTGTACCAGAGGCAGTGGTTTATAATGATATTGGTGGCACTCAAAATGGTAAAAAAGTATCTTACAAAGATGCTCTAAATGCAAACACTCTGGTTGCAGAGTACTCACCTTCTGTTGTGTTTATAATTGACCATGGAGGAATTCAAGGAGGTGAAATAGGTGTAGTGGGAGGAGTCAGATTTTTGGGACCCTCAACCAATGGAGTGGGAAATGGAGGCATCATCGAGGGAAGAGATGAAAAACCAAGAGAAGAGGGTAAGAGTGCTCCTACCCCCAGAGATCTTTCCATTTCTCTGAATGAGGATATGCTCAAAGCTATTAAATCTGAGGAATCTAGGTTAAAGAGTATTGCAATTTTCTTTATTTTCTTGGATGCTAATTTTCTTCCTCAAATTTTTTTTGATGAGTGGGTTGCTTTTGTTTGGGGGAAAAAATGGGAATTCGTGTATATTTTTGCAGAATGATTCAAAAAGGGTTGTTTGTAGTTTTTTTTCGTAATCATGGTATGCAAGAAAGGGTACTAGCTAAGGAATTCTAGAACATAGGTTAGTCAATGTTTTGGGCCATACCTTGGTCCCCCAAAGATAATTTTAAAGAGGTTGTGGCTAAGTCTTCTCCTAATTGGTTAGAAGTGAAAGGGGTTCCTCCTCTTTTATGGAAATTCTTGCCAAATATCTTGAAACCAATTGGCAATGTAATGCAAGTTGAAGAGTCTAGGATTACTTTGCCTCACTTAAATGCTCGAGTGTTAATTTCACTATTCCCCGAGGTTGAAATCATGGAAATTATTGCAATAAATTTGGACAGTAGGATAGTATCTTGTAAAATGGAGGTGTTGGGGTCCTTAACTATCTGCTTTTCTTGTAAAAGAAATAGGCACCAAAAGAAAGATTGCCTGCTAGTTAGGGAAAAACCCACTAGCTCCTTCAAACCCACTACAAAGACTAAAATTTTGAAGGACCTCCTGATGGCTCTTCCAAAGATTTGGGAGCCAAAAAGGCTTCTAATAATGAGGTGATTGATCACATACCAACAACAAGTCAAATGAGCTTTGAAGAAATTGATAAGGTAGGATTGGATACTTAGCTTGTTTCTATGGTGGACCATGACATGGTTTTAGTACCCAACTCCTTAGAGGACCCCTTGTTTGATGGTGATACTAAGGTTATTAAAGCATAATCTGTAGTTGACCCCAAGACTAAGTTTGTTGGTGTCCTAGGGCTGGATGGAACCTCTTATGTAATGCCTAAAAATTCCCAACTTACTTTGGATTTCATCAAAGAGAAAATAGACAAAATTAGACAAGCTCGTCACCTAGATGCCCTCAAAGGAGTAAAGATTAGTGAAACCAAAGACCGTAGTGTCAGGGAGTCTGATTTGAAGAGTGGTAAAGAGTTAGTAGTTTCTTATAACAACCCCCTATTCTTGGGGTCCTTCCCTAAGGTTGTATCCCCATTGAAAAATGGTCCCCTTATAAGGGAGGAATAAAAAAAAAAGGAAGATATCTAAGAGTGTAGATTCAAATGAAAAGAAAGTGATTAAGAAAGGGAAGGAAGATCAAATTCCAAAGTGTTTTGAATGGTTGTATAATAACCAAAAACACCCCCCCTAGCTCCTAATCCTCCATGATTCTAAATATTTTCAATTGGAATGTTAGGGGGCTTGAGTCTCAAGATAGGAAACATGTGGTCAAAGCCTTTTTCTAGAACAAAGAAGTTAAAGTTGTTGGCTTTTAGGTAGAAAATGTGTTCAAATTTATTTGGCCTTATGTACTATACTTTAGCACTAATAATGATAAAGGTAAGGGGGGAGTGGTTGTGCTCATCCACAATAAGTGCACCAATACTATATACCAATGGGGGTGTCCCCCTGTAACAGACCAGTATGGGTTATCTTGCAACATGGACAAAAGTCATGGGGTATTTGTTTAGTATATGCTTCCAATGACTATAAAGAAAGAACAATTATGTGGAATTGGATGGTTGGTAATCTACCTAGGGTCCCATGGTTGTGTGTTGGTTATTTTAATATGATTGAAAATAAACATGGTAAAAAATGAGGCAATGATCCTCTTTGGAAAGGGGATGAACTTTTCTTTTGGGTAAAGATGAAAAGAATACTGAATTTGGTTGACCCTCTTGAGAGAGGTAGGTTTACCTCAAAGGCTATTTGGTTTACATGGTGTAATATCCAAGCCCTGGGTAAAAGAATATATTGTAGGCTAGATAGGTTCTATGGAAATAATGAGTTTATATCCTTCTAGGGTAGTGAGAGTGGAACCTGTTGGCGTGTTTGATGTCACAACAATAGTTAAAAAGAATATTGCTATTTTTTTTCTCTTGAAAGAGAAAGACAACACATGGATATCTTATCTCCCAAGGTCTTTGTAATCGATTCTCGACAATGCTAATTTCACTCAGTGGTCAATGAGAACTATAATGTTCAAGGGGCCTGCTAGTGTTGAGCTTCTGGATTGTTCTGAGATCAAGCATAAACTTAAACCTAATATAACCAGGGTTTTAAAGAAACAACAAAAGATAGATCAGAGCTTTGAAAAAGAAAAGAATGACAATTCGTCTCACTTAACCATATTTTTTACCTTTCAAGGAATTCCTAACTAAAACTGCAAAACAAAATGAACTTGTGATTAACACACAATTTCATTCATTCACAGTGTTGGTTTCAATAGCAGGTTGCAAGTCACCATTTAAACAAAACATAAAATCAAACTTCATTCCTTGAAAGCTTCTCAAATCAAATGATTAACTCAAGACAAACACCATTTTGGAACACAATGTGAAGTAGATTTTAATCTAGTTGCTTCTACTGTTAGTGAAACAAATAAGCAACATTTACAAATCTGGCACAATCACCAGTGTACAGAAAATCCATAACTCCAGATTGTTTCCATCTATCCTAAGAAAACTGGAAAGATACATTATAGTCTATGTTGAATCTAACTCCTAACTAAGAAGACAAAAGAAACTCCCATCACAAAGAATCAGGATGTAGCTCTGTCTCCTCTATCCTTCAGAAAACTCCTACTCTTGAAAATCTATATCTAGAACTGTCTACTTTTTTTTTTCTTAACTTCTCATCTTCTCTTTTTTTACAAAGAGGCAAGAATGCCATATATATATATCAGAGTGTACCCAAAAAAAAAAAATTGGCCCCCTGTTTTAGGGTTTTACAAAAATATCTCATTCCAGGAGGGTCGGCCCTCAAATCCCTTTTTGATAGAGTTAATGCCACATTCAATGTGAAGCCCTGTTGTCCATGTCGGTGAGGGCTTGACCTCAGGAGAAGCCTTCAGATCTTTTTGTAGCTACAACATTTACTCCTGCTATCTGTGTCTATCTTTGAACTCCCTTTGAAGGGCTGCCTTGAATGCTCTAAAGCATTGTCATTAATGTGGATCCACCTCTGCCAGTAAACCTCACAGTTGTCCCTATGACTCATAGCTTCTTCCTCTTTTCTGCCTTTCTCCCCACTCTAGATCCTACTACACTTTGACCATCTCTAGAAGCATCATGAGATTTCGCATTTAGATCCCCACACCATTATTCATCGAGCTACTCCATCAGTTTGTTCACAGAGCAGATCCACCGATTGCACTATGTTGGTCCCCTTTTTTTGTTTTACCAAAACAGTCAATTAGTCAAACTATTACTGGTCTTCCCCCTGAGCTCCTTCTAATTGGTGGGACAAAAGCCACGCTAGATTCTCAGGAAGTCAAAAGTGGTCTGCCTTAGATCGCATGTCAATGGGACACTTATCATGTCTCCCCGATGTGATCATACCCCATGGCATCTATTAGCAAAGCACACGACGGTTGGCAAGATGCTACAACGAGTGACCAAAGTCATATCGATATCACAAAACCATCGACAAGACAAACATTATTAGTCAGAGGTCATGGTGAGTTCTCATCGGTCATACCGATATAGTGCTTCCATCGGCCAGACATCATCATTTAGGAAGAGCTCTCACCAGAGTCCATCAGTAGACTTATCGCTATCGGCAAGACCAATGTTTGTCGACAAGAAGTCATGACGAAGGCATTTCATTCACTCATAATCTCTCGGAGTTCATTATGTTTTCCCCCGAGCTCAACTCCTTCTACTTCGGCAATACTTCTTCAAGTCGGTGGGATATTTTGTTGAATTCGTCCATTCTCCCCAGACTCATTTCATTTCGGTGAGACTCTCTCGAGTCGGTGAGATGTTTTGTCGGGCAGCAAGAGTTATAGCAATATCCTCCCTATCGGAAAGACACATGCTAATTGGCCAAACCTCCTGCCGAAGGCAAAATCATTTATTGAGCTCAAAAAATTTTGGTGGGACCTCCTTCTGTCGGTAGGACATTTTGCCGAAGGCCTACCCCTTTTGGCGAGCTGAGACCATATCGGGGAAACTATCTTAGGTCGGTGAGACTTCACACCAAAAGTAGACCACCCTGCCCGAGCTCGAGCTTCTTTCAGCGATACCTCGCTTTGTCAATGAGACCTCACGGCGAAACCACAACCTTACCTCGAAGGCAACATCTTTTGGTAGGACATCACCCAGTCGCCGAGACCACTCTGCTTTGCCCAGACATCTCAACGAACTTAAATCTTTCAGCAAGAGCTTATTTTCTTGTCGGGAAGACATCCCTCGGTCGGCGGGACATTTCCCCGAGAGCACAAACCTATACCAAAGGCATCATCCCTTTCGGCAAGACACCACTAAATCGCCGAGACTTCATAGCGACCCCAAATCCTTTGTCGATGTTTCCCCATGTCGCCAAGACCTCGCCTCTTTGGCCAAACATCATGTCATAGGTATAACCTTTCGCCGAGAGCTCATTTTACTTTGGGGAGACCTTGTTTAGTCGGTGAGAAATCTCACCGAGTTCATTTGATTTTGGTGAGGCTTTACTTGTTTGGCAGGCGATCATAGCAAGCGGGACCTTGTTTCCCCGATGACACCCTTTTTCGGTGGGACTTCCTCCATGTCGACGAGACCTTTCAGTGAGGGCATTATCTTTTGGTGATCTTATTTCATTTCGTGGAGACCAACTCCCTTCGCCGAGACCTCATTTCAAGTCGGCGAGACTCCAACTAGTCAACCAGACATTATGTCGAAAGTGAACCACTCTCCCCGAGCTTGAACCTTTTCGATGGGACTCTGATGGATCGACAAGAGGTTATGTCGATATTACCTCATGCCAATGAGACTCTCCTCCTTCTTCGAGACCTTATGCCAAACGTGGAATCTTTTGGCAAGGGCTCCTCCGGTCGGTGAGACACATAAAGAATTATGGCGACAGGGATGTTTGGGAAACCGGTGAGCCTCATTTGAATAGGATGCACTGCCAGTCAACAAGACAACTGCAGGGTCTTGCCGACTTTCCTCTAAGAGGAACTTTATGCCAAACTAGATTGGGAGATGCTTTCCAACTGAGCTCTTTGAGGAATATCATCATGTGCACGATCTAATCTTGTGAAACAAGGCCTCCATTAGTCCTCATAAGCATATAAAATATATCATAATAAAATACACTATTGCTTATGATTATTTCATTCAATTTTCTAGCAAGAAGAAAACCAACTAAAGCTAAGATAGAACCAAAATTTGACAAAACAAGAAGACAAACTCAGGAGGAAAATAGAAGAACTCCCAAGAGCAAAGCAAATAACCAAAGGCAACAAAAGCAAAAGAAAAAGGGGGACCCATTTTGTTCTAGAATAAAATGGGGTGGTTATGCAAGGCATAACAAATGGTGACTCAACTGGGAAAATGGTTTAACCATTTTCAAGAAACTGAAGGATTCAGCTACCCAGAACTCCTGGTTTATGAACATCACAACTCTAGTTGGGTCAGTTTTAGTAACCAAGGTTGAGCTAGAATCTCATATGTAAATCAATCAATGGCTAGCCCTGAATCTATGTGTGTGTTTGATGGTGCATCATCCTTTCATAAAGTTTTCTTCATCTTTTGAACAACAATGTGCAAGATTTGAACTACATAAGTTGATTCCCTTTAGCTGTCGTACAATGATATCCTGGGCATTGCTCTACTGCCAGTTAGGCATCCATAGCCCTGATGGATATACCTCTAGTTTTCTCACAGCAGTGCTCTACTGCCAGTCAGGTGTCCATAGCCCTAGTAGAGCTACTGGAATCACCCATTCATATTGAGTCCTCTTTTCTTCTTTGATAATTCTCTCTTTTCTTTTCGTTTTTCTTTTTTTTTTAGTTTTAGATATTTCATTCAATTTTTTTTTTCAATATGTCAGATGTCAGACACCTGTTTTGGGTTGAAAACTACCATGGACCTCATAACAACACTTGGGAGATCGGATTTTTCACTCAAATCTTACAACACTATCATCCTGAGACAAATATACCATTACAAGAGGAGATGATCCTGATGATTTGTGAAAGATTCAGAGGAAGCTAATGAAGGTTATTTACTTTGTACCTTGCTTTCAAGACCTTCCACAACTCTTATTGACAATGAGCATAAAACAAAATTTTAGGACAAAATCACCCAATCAGCAAACATGAAAATATCTAAACCACTCTCGTCCTAATAACCAAAGTATGCTTGACATAACAACCCACCATTTAAAGATGGAAAGAACAGATAAACCCCAAGAAACAAAATGAGACAAAAACAAAAGAACAAAGGAAATGAAAGGACAAAAAGAAAGAACAAATAAACAACAGCATAACTATTTACACATAGAAAATAAACAAACTACTTACAATCAGAAAAAAAAAAAGAGGACATGGGAAAAAGAAAACAACAAAGCAAAAAGAAAACTAACCAAACCAAAAACCAACACTAGACAATCCTAATCCTAAACTAATTCCAAAGCTAAGTTTTAGAAACACAAAATTGTGAAAATTTGTACATTGACTTGACTAATTTTTCATTATGTGCAGCAATCTTAACTTATTAGGCACAGTTCTAAACCTAGAAAATTTATCTTTATACTCAGAAATACAAAGTTTATAGGAAATAAGTTCATTCTGAGGGCATAAAGCTTGAAATATTATCATTTGTGGGTTCTCAGTTTTGTCATGATTTACCCACAAATAGGTTTTACTATCCCCAACGCCATAATCAAACTGAAAATTATTAAAACACAAAGGATAATGAAAGGACACCACCTAATTTAGAAGATTCCCAGTTACTGATGCAAACTTGTATTGCATGAACTCCTTCTCTTGGGGTCTCAGCTCATGGAAAATCACCGAAGCAAGGTATGTCTCACAGTTGGGATATTCACTAACCAACATCTTTGTATTCACCTCGTGTATAGAGTCAAAAAAAAATTGGATTTCTTGAGATGAAGTCTTACTTTCAACACTCTTGAAACATATCACCCTCAAAGGTTTGAGAAGCTGCATCTAGCTTATCACCATTGCTGTTAGGGATACTGATACATGGTGAACAAGGATTTTCTTCAAACTCATTTGAATGTACATAGTCAAACCTAGGAAAACACTTCCCCAATTCATATTCCTGCACACCATCAACAAAAACATGCCTTTTAGCATCAAATTTATCAGTATTAAGATTAATTTCATTAATGGGTGCTAAGCAAGGACCTTCTTCAACCAACACTTTTGAGTAAACAAAATCAAAATCAAGGAATTACTCCCTTGTCTCATTCTCTTCATCATGTTGAAGGGATTCAACTTCTAAGATAACCTCTTGGTCCTTTTCTTGGAGTTCCTCTGCTTCATCCAAATGTACCCGGTCATGAATTTCTTCAGGGAAAACTTGACTAATCTGTACATCTACTTGAACCTCTTCCCTTAAAATTTCATTTTGGGATTCAACTCCTTGTCTTTGACCACAAGATTGATTGGAAATATCATCTTGAAGTGTGTTATCTGTTTCAATCCATTCACTACTTAAATTAGCAGAGTCATCTTCTTGTGTTAACCCATCAAAATATGTTTCTTCCTCATTCACCATCATGGAAGAATCTATGAATGCATCAGTGAATCCATTCTCCACTTCTATCAAGTCTGCACCAAGTAGAGGAGTTTCATCAGTTGTTGAATCCATCTCAATGCAAGGATCAAGGTCATCAAAAGATTGTGAAGAATTAAACATCTTCACACAATTACTCTCATCATTTTGGATGGATTGATTATCATTTTCATGTGTGCTAGTTGTTTCATCCTTTTCATTGGAGGGATACGTACTCCAAGGATCCTCCATAAGTATTCCTTCAATAGTGATCAATTTCTTGAAATATAACTCCATCCTACCTAAGAAGACATGGCAATCCATCTGGGAGTGTTGATTAGTTCAATGTATCCTACATCCACTTGGCCCAACAAGTTCTGATAGTTTCAGATCTCCCAACTCTTCTAATTTCTCCCTTATTCGATTTTGCATATGAGGGATATCAATCCAACCCAAACCATGTTCCTTTATCCATCCCTCATCACTCTGATTCTCATCTTAATCAGAAGGGTTGTTCAAATTGTTGGAAGATATTGTTGATTTCTCATAATAGCAATCCCATATTAATACCTCATCTCCTTCAAAGCCATCGTTAGTACTAACATTTTCAAAAAAGCTAGATTCTATCTTGATATTTCCATTATGCTCTAAATTTACATCCATTTCATACTTTTTACCAAACAAGTCATCAAAATTATATACTTGCTCATCAAATGTTTCATCCACAACTTCATTGTGATGTAATGGGCTATGCTTTGGAATATGACCAAAAAGAGAGGATATGGTCACAACTTCATTAGTAAGTGGAGTACTCAACTTCATGATTGGATTTTTCTGAGAGAAGTCCTCTCAGTGGTCTTGTGTGCGATTGACCCGATACGAGGTGTTGGGGAATGTGGTGCTTGGAACCTTAGGAAGGTTGTAGCTACTTGGTGAGAATGATTGCACCTGGGTAGGGATGGTGGGTGAAGTGGCATAAGGCTGCAGATGATGGAAGTTTGCAAGCATAAGAGGGTTATAACCCTGAGTTTGGCTATCTGAATTTCTAGTATCACCTCCAAATTGTGCCAATAAGAGAGCTTTGTTCAATGCATCATGCAAGGATGTAGCCTCACCACAACATCTGACTTTAGTTGTAAATGAAATGTTTAAACCTCAATAATAATGTTCTATCAGTATATTATCATCAACAACCAAATCTAAAGATTGAACCCTTTGATACATAAACAAAAATCTGTGATTAAATTGATAAATGTGTTCTAATGGTATCGTCTTTATGGTTGAAAATTCATGTAATTGGTGTAGTGCATGTGCATGAGAATCAAACTTTTCTAAAAATAAGATTTTAAATTCTATCCATGAACAAACAAAATTTGGTGGAAGATTATCATACCATTGCCTAGCTGTACCTTGAAGTGTTTTGACAAATAACTGGCAGATGATATCTTGATGTTGAATTTGGAGAAAAATGAATATACACCTGCAAGCTTTGACATGTTCAGAAGCATTTTGCCCAATGTTAGGGAAAAATAAAGGAATCCTATCATACAGATGACCAGGGATTTCATGGGAAAGTCTTGGTGTATACAAAGGATAACCCATTAGAGGTGGGTTTTCCAAGATCTGACCCACTCAAACTCACAACAATCCAAAATTACTCAAGGGGGCCCTCCTTCTAGCACCAATTCTGTTCGCGTGTTTGATGGCACAGCAACAGTTAAACAAAATATTGCTATTATGTTTCTCCTGAAAGAGAAAGACAACACATGGATATCTTAGCTCCCAAGGTCTTTGTAATCAGTTCTCGACTGTGCTAATTTCACTCAGTGGTCAATGTGAACTATAATGTTCAAGGGGCTTGCACTGGTGTTGAGCTTCTGGATTGTTCTGAGATCAATCATAAACTTAAACCTAATTTAACCAGGGTTTTAAAGAAACAGCAAAAGATAGATCAGAGCTTTGGAATAGAAAAGAATGACAATTTGTCTCACTTAACCAAATTTGTTACCTTTCAAGGAATTCCTAACTAAAACTGTAGAACAAAACTAACTTGTGATTAACACACAATTTCATTCATTCACAGTGTTGATTTTGACAACAGGTTGTAAGTCACCATTTAAACAAAACATAAAATCAAACTTCATTCCTTGAAAGCTTCTCAAATCAAATGATTAACTCAAGACAAACACCATTCTGGAACATAATGTGAAATAGATTTTAATCTGGTTGCCTCTACTATTAGTGAAATAGATAAGCAACATTTACAAATCTGGCACAATCACCAGTGTACAAAGAATCCATGACTCCAAATTGTTTCCATCTATCTTAAGAAAACTAGAAAGATACATTATAGTCTATGTTGAATCTAACTCCTAACTAAGAAGACAAAAGAAACTCCCATCACAAAGAATCAGAATGTAGCTCTATCTCCTCTATCCTTCAGAAAATTTCTACTCTTGAAAATCTATATCTAGAACTGTCTACTTTTTTTTTTCTTAACTTCTCATCTTATCTTTTTTTACAAAGAGGCAAGAATGCCATATATATACCAGAGTGTACCCAAAAAGAATGTGCTAGCCCCCTATTTTAGGGTTTTACAAAAATATCTCATTCCAGGAGGGTCGTCCCTCAGATCCTTTTTTGATAGAGTTAATGTCGCATTCAATGTGAAGCCCTGTTGTCCATGTCAGTGATGGCTTGACCTCAGGAGAAGCCTTCAGATCTTTTTGTAGCTATAGCATTTACTCCTGGTATCCATGTCTAACTTCGAACTCCCTCTGAAGGGCTGCCTTGAATGCTCTAAAGCATTGTCATTAATGCAGATCTACCTCTACCAGTAAACCTCACAACTATCCCTGTGACTCATAGCTTCTTCCTCTTTTCTGCCTTTCTCCACGCTCTAGATCCTACTGCACTTTGACCATCTCTAGAAGTAGCATGAGATTTCACATTTAGATCCCCACACCATTATTCATCGTGCTACTCCATCAGTTTGTTCACAGAGCAGATCCACCAGTTGCACTTTGTTGGTCCCCTTTTTTTTTTTTACCAAAACAGTCAATTAGGAAAACTATTACTGGTCCGCCCCTCTGAGCTCCTTCTAATTGGTGGGACAAAATCCATGCCAGATTCTCAGGCAGTCAAAAGTGGTCTGCCTTAGATCACATGTCAGTGAGACATTTATCGTGTCTCCTCGATGCATCATACCCCATGGCAGATATTGGCAAAGCACACGACGGTTGGCAAGACGCTACAACGAGTGACCAAAGTCATATCAATATCACAAAACCATCTGCAAGACAAACATTATCAGTCAGAGGTCGTGGTGAGTTCTCATCGGTCATATCAATATAGCGCTTCCATTGGCCATACATCATCATTTGGGAAGAGCTCTCGCCAGAGTCCATTAGTAGACTTATCGCTATCGGCAAGACCAATGTTCGTCGGCAAGAAGTCATGGCGAAGGCATTTCATTCACTCAGAGTTTCTCGGAGTTCATTATGTTTTCCCCCGAGCTCAACTTCTTCAAGTCGGTGGGACATTCTGCCAAATTCATCCATTCTCCCTGGACTCATTTCATTTCGGTGAGACTCTGTCAGGTCGATGAGATGTTTTGTCAAGCGGAAAGAGTTATAGCAATATCCTCCCTATCGACAAGACACGTGCTAATCGGCTAGACCTCTTGCCAAAGGCAAAATCATTTTCTGAGCTCAAAAACTTTCGATGGGACCTCCTTCTGTCGGTAGGACATTTTGCTGAAGGCCTACCCCTTTTGGCGAGCTGAGACCATATTGGGGAAACTCTCTTAGGTCGGTGAGACTTCACGCCAAAATCAAACCACTCTCCCTGAGCTCGAGCTTCTTTCGGTGAGACCTTGCTTTGTCAGCGAGACCTAATGGAAAAACCACAACCTTACCCCAAAGGTAACATCTTTTGATAGGACATCACCCAATTGCCGAGACCACTCCACTTCATCCAAACATCTCAGCGAACTTAAATCTTTTAGCAAGAGCTTATTTTCTTGTCGGGAAGACATCCCTCAGTCGGCGGGACATTTCCCTGAGAGCACAAACCTATACCAAATGCATTGTCCCTTTTAGCGAGACACCACTCAGTCACCGAGACTTCATAGCGACCCAAAATCCTTTGCCGATGTTACCCCCTGTTACCAAGACCTCACCTCTTTGGCTAGACACCATGCCGAAGGTATAACCTTTCACCGAGAGCTCATTTTACATCGAGGAGACCTTGCTTAATCGGTGAGACATCTCACTAAGTTCATTTCATTCCAGTGAGACTTTACTTGTTCGGCAAGAGATCATAGCGAGTGGGACCTTGTTTCCCCGATGACACCCTTTTTTGGCGGGACTTCCTCCATGTCGACAAGACCTTTCGGTGAGGGCATTATCTTTTGGCGATATTATTTCATTTTGGGGAGACCAACTCCCTTAGTCGAGACCTCATTTCAAGTCGGCGAGACTTTGACTAGTCGGCCAAACATTATGCTGAAAGTGAACCACTATCCTTGAGCTCAAACCTTTTCGGTGGGACTCTGATGGATTGGCAAGAGGTTATGCCGATATTACCTCATGTCGATGAGACTCTCCTTCGTTGAGACCTTATGCCGAACGCGGAATCTTTTGGCAAGGGCTCCTCTAGTCGACGAGACACATAAAGACTTACGATGACAGGGATGTTTGGGCGACTGGTGAGCCTCTTTTGAATAGGACGCAGTGCCAGTCGGCAAGATAACTATAGGGTCTTGTCGACTTTCCTCTAAGAGGAACTTTATGCCAAACTAGATTGGGAGATACTTTCCAACTGAGCTCTTTCAAGAATATCATCATGTGCACGATCTAATCCTATGAAACAAGGCCTCCATTAGTCCTCATAAGCATATAAAATATATCATAATAAAATACACTATTGCTTATGACTATTTCATTCAATTTTCTAGCAAGAAGAAAACCAACTCAAGCTAAGACAAAACCAAAATTTTACAAAACAAGAAGATAAACTCAGGAGGAAAACAAAAGAACTCCCAAGAGCAAAGCAAATAACCAAAGGCAATGAAAGCAAAAGAAAAAGGGGGGCCCATTTTGTTCCAGAATAAAATGGGGTGGTTATGCAAGGTATAACAAAACCCTAGTGTCAGTGCTACCTACATCTATGTCTGACCACTCTCCAATTGAGGCCACAATATGTTTTGGGTCATCTTAAATTACCAATCCTCTAAGAAGGTCCAATAATTAAAAACTCAACAACTTCCTTCTGCAGAATTAGGACTGTATGGATGGAATCAAAACTGTTACAATTATCTCTAGTTATTGAGTAAAGGCATGGATCCTATACATAGGTGGGAATATCTTGTCATGTCTTGGAGAAAATTATTTGTTATTGTTTGGAAAAAGAAGGCCCTAGACTGAAACAAAATTGATAATTTGCTACATGAGAAACTTTAAGAGATTGAAGAGCAGCTACAATAGTCATCACCCAACCCTAGATTGGAAATAATGTTGATAAGGACTAAATCTCTGCTAAAGAAGTTGAAAAATTATAAGTTTCAAGTGTAGAGGATAAGAGCCAAGATGAATTAGCTTAAAGATGGAGATATAGGGTCTAAATATTTTCTTAACTTGATTAGGTACAAGTAGGCTAGAGATTCCATGGGTCCTATTGAGCATAATGGTGAGATTTCTAGTGAGCCAAGCTTTATGAAGTAAGCCTTCCACCTCTTCTATCAAAACTTATTTACCTTAGAAGCGAATGCAAAATCTAAGGTTGCTAGGGAGTTATATTGCAAGCTTATCCCAAAGAAAGTGTCTAGGGAGGATGCCTTCTATCTTGAGCGGGATGTATTTGTTGAGGAAATTGAAATGAACATTTGATCATTAGCTAATGATAAATATCCTAGCATAGATGGGCTTACCATTGAATTTTATAAAGCCAATGTGGAATGGATTGGGGAAGAATTGTTGTAAGTATATAACTTTGCTTTTTAGAATAACACCTTGGGGCCTAACATGAATAATGGAGTTATTAGATTGATTCCTAAGGAAGGAGATAAAACTCAAATAAAAAACTAGAGGCCAATTACACTTTGAATGTGTCATATAAAATTATTTCTAAAAATTTAGCTTGAAGATTGCTTTGTGTTATAGGGAAGATCGTTTATGTCACTCAAACTGGTTTCATCCCTAGAAGGTATATTTTGGAGAATTTGGTCACTAGTTGGGAAGGTATGCACTGGACAAAACATGATAAGTAGAACATTGCTATAATATTTCTTGATTTTGAGAAGGCTTATGATCATATTGAATGAAACTTTGTTCTTGATATGCTTAAATCCTTTTGTCTTGCGGATAAATTTTGCATATGGATTAATGTCTTGTTTTAGGATGCTTCCACTTAGATTGACATTAATAGATAGTATATAGATCCAATAAATTTGCAGAGGTCTATTAGATAGGGGTGCCCCATTGCTCTATCTTTGTTTATCATTGTTGTAGATTCCTTGTACTATGTTCTTAGAACTAACTTGCTATCTCCTCCCATATGTGGACTAACACTCCCAAATAGTGAGAAACTTATTAATGCCTAGTTTGCAGGTGATACTGCTTTGTTTATTGAGTTGTATGAAATAAATTTTGATAGTGTCATCAAAAGAACTAATTTATTTTTCTCAACCTCAGGTACTAAACTCTCCCCACATAAGTCAACTGTTATTGGATGGTGAAATGAATCCCCTGACTAGCTTTCTAGAAAGGGTTGGCAGTGGGATGATCCCCACAAGATAATTAAAAATCTAGGCATCCCTTTCTCAATTTCTCCATCTCCTAAAAGCATGTGGGATTGACTCTACCAAAATGTTGAAAAGAAGCATACCAAATGGTAGACTCATTTGATTTCCTTACCCAGTAGACTACAGGTGGTTCAAAAGGTTATTGCCTCACATGGAGTGTATCATTCTTATGCTTGGTTGTTTTCCAATGCTCAATTAAATTAATTGCATAAGATTATGAGAAAATTCTTGTGGTCAGATGGTAAAGGCGATAGGAAAACACATAGTTTCAAATGGGAGTGGTGTTGTTTTCACAAATCTCTCGGTGGATTGGGGTTGAAGGACCTGAGATTGAAAGGTATGGCCTTAGCTGCTAAATGGATTCTAAATGTTATTGTCAGGGAGGAGATCTCAAAAATATTGATTGGGAATAATCTTTTCCTCTCTAAGCCAAAAAAGGCCAAACAATGGACACAATTGCATATTCAGGACACCCTCTTCTCTCTAGTTAACATTAAGGTTTTTGGTTCACCCATTTTTGTTTCTTTATGGAAGGCTTGGCACAGTGTTAAAAAGTTGATTATGAATGGTGAGGGAATTGGTACTACCCTGCTACATTGTGTCTCTTAGAGGTCTAACTGGTGGAATATCAAGTGCAATGGGAAGCCCCTGGCATTATGCTAGGGTTGCTTAGCTAAGGCTCGACATAAATTGGGGTCAACACATTTCAGGATCTGGTTATTAATGGCAAACTCAAGTCTTGGGATCAATTGCAAAAGGAAATTGAATGCCCAGTCTCTCAAAAGAAAACATATTCTATGATTCTTAATGGAATTGGGGAAGGCTTTCCCGGGTGCATGATGCAAGAATCAAAAAATCTCAAATAGATTAGATGGATAGATGGGTCCACCTGATTAGATTTCTCTGTTAGCAAGTTATATTCAATGATGATTAGTTTAGGGGAAATCTTTAATTGGCTCAACTAGTCCTAGCGTCTTGATTGGTCTCAAAATAAATGGTCCTATATTCTTTCCCATGTCTGGAATAACTCTAGGAAACCTAGAAAAGCCTGCTTTCACTAGATATTGCTTACTAAGAAACTTGTTGGAAATGTGTTGCACCAATATGGTATGGCTACAAGAGTTTGTGAAGCGTGTGATAAACCTGAAACATTTGAGCATCTATTTTTTGACTATAAATTTTCTTTGTCTTTGTGGAAACTAACGTTTGGTCATCCTATGGTATGGACTAATAATGTTGGCTTTACATGGTTTGAAATCTTATCTGGTTATTTCGATAAGTTTAATGTTGAACTGAACTATTTTTTGCTTGTGCTTACCTATGAGTTTTTTTGGTTTTTGTGGAAAAAGATAAATGATGAGTGCTTTGAGGGCAAGAGAAGATCTCTTACTAAGTTTGATAACAAACTCACCTTATTCTCTATCATGTTGTAGATCTCAGTTGTTATGGATATGCCTAAAGACCGGTTTATGATCCTACTTAAAGAAGGTGTAACGTTGGTGTACAAGTTAGAGATACAGTCTGCCCCTTTCTTTCCCAATGGAAGAAATAATTTGTTCCAGGAAGAGTTAGATCTACTGCATAAATTCATGGAAGATCAAAAGATAATTACTCTTGATCCTACAAAGAAGAAGGTGGCAGAGCCCCCTAAGTTTAACCCAAAGGATGGTGATCCATATCTCATTGAGCCACCCCTTGGTACCTACGAATGTGATCAAGCAGAGTGCAACAATAGTCTTATTGGAGCATGGGAGTAACTGATATGTAATGTTTTGAGTATATGTTTTGATTAGATACTTCAGTAGCGGGTTTATTATTTTGGTTTTTAGACTTTGATAAGATGGATATGCAGTAACTTTATATGTAGGGGCAACCGCTCCTTATATTGTAAATTGTTTTGTGCACTATATCTAATAGAAGAAAAACAATTCTCAATTTTACTAAGCCATACTTTAGCTCCATCACTAAGAACTGTGTTATCAAACTTAGGTGGATTCACCACCTTCATATATTAGGAAAGTTCATTTTCTAGATAATTTCTTACATCTACTTGTCTTTTGATCTCATTGGTTAAGTTGGCTAGGTGGAAACTCATCTTGCCTCTCATTCATGATAAATTCTTGATCTTGTTCAACTTCTTTTCCTTACTCTCAAGGTCTTCAAATCTCTTCCTTGAAGGATACTATCCTTTCTTGGGTTTTATTTAGTGTGGCAAGAAAATGAGCAAGCTTAGTGGTTGGGTAATTTATGGTTTGGCCAAAAAGACCAAGTGCACTTCCCATATTTATCATTGTTCATAGTATCTTGGCACATCCAATTTTGTAGTGCATTAGAAAAATTAACCCCTCCAAAAACTTATTATATTTTTTATTAATTAGAAATTTAAATATCACATGAGTTTTTAAGGAAAGAGGAAAAAAATAGTTTTATTCTATAAAATAACAAAGTTACACATCTTTATTTATAGTTGTAGACATCTAAATTTGACCACTTCCACATGGTCAAAATCATTTACTCTATTCATCTATTTCATCAATATTAATTAAACAATTTATATAATTAATATTTTATCTTTTGCCTAACGTTCCTAAAGTATTTAATCAAATAATTAAATACTTTACCTTACCCTCTTTTCCTCTCTAAATTAAATAAACATGTCAATTTTATTTAATTTAGTCATTTGGCCTTTTAAAATTAATTTTTAATTTCTCATCTTTCTCTTTCCTTGTCACATTCTCCATAATCCTCTTCTAATCTAAATTAATTTAATTAATTCACAATTAGGATGTGCTCACCCTTAATCAAGGATTAATGTCACATCCTCCAACTTTTCCCACTTGCTTCTAATCCTCTGTTAATTTTCTTAATCATGTATTTGCACAACCATAATCTAATCATCCTACCACATTTAGCATACACTTTTGGTCAACCTCTTACATACTCCATATTTGGCATTGACCCTCTTTCCCATGTAAATTTTTAATTCACCTTTATTCATCCAAGATTCCTCTCTTTCCCATGTGAATTTTTAATTCACATTTATTCTTTCAAAACTACTTATCCCCATGCGAATTCTAGAACATTTGACTTGTCACATCACTCACATGTGTCAAGGTCTTCTAGAACCTTTGACCTCTCACATCACCCACATGTGTCAAAATCCTACCCTTTTGAGAACATTGTCTTACCTGCTAGATTCTTCCAATTATGTGAATTTTTAATTCACATTTATTTCTCCAACTACTTTCCTCTTCCCCATGGAGATTAAGGAATTCCAAAATTCCTCTCAATTGTCACTTTCATTCTCACTTGGGGACAAGAAGTTCCTTTTTGAAGAATTTTTCTCATCTCCCACTATACTTTCAAGGTACATGTCCTTCCACATCACATGTCCTTCTTCCACCTCATCACACCCTTGGCCACTTCACCTTCCACATGTCAAGATGTGAGGGCTTGTGAGTCCTCAACTCACCATAGCCCTTCATCTTGGCCATGGTGGCTCAATCTTGACCATTGAATTACCTCTATAAATACCCCCTCTTCTAATGCATTTAGAACACTTATCCATTTGCACCATTATGCTACCAAATTGCTCACTCACTTGCAAGCACTATCCTTGATTATCCACTAGCATTAGCATCTTAGTTTAATTGAATTTTTCCATTGTAGCTTCACCAAGATTCCATTATCTTACATCCATATTTTCCATCTTGCATCCACCCCTTCATTTTATAGCCATCCAAGGAGCACACAAGTCAACAACATCAAGGGCCAACCAAGGAGTTGCACAAAAAAAGTATAATCTTTATCTTCTTGTCATCTTTTCTTTGTGTTTTTCTTCCTTGGGCTAATCATTTGAAGTGATTCTTGAGTTTTCCTTCTTGCATTTTAGTTATTTTGCACACTTAGAATAGAGTAAAACACTAGGCTCACATTTCTGGAACGCTTGGTGGGACCCACAAACAAGTTTCATCTTTTCATTTTTTTGTCATTTAAGGTATTTGTAGGTTGAGGTCATAAAGAGGTGAACTTGCCCACAAAACAGTGTTTTTTTGTATTGTTTGCTCACTGTTTGTTGCAGAAGGGCAACCTTGCCCAAGGAACTAGTTTTTTGTAACTTTGTTGGCTAGCTGTTTGCTACAAAAGGGCGACCTTTTCCAAATAATTGTTTTTTTGTAACTTTGTTGGCTAACTGTTTGCTGCAGAAGGGTGACCTTGCTTAAGGAACCGAGTTTTATGTAACTTTGTCTGCTAACTATTTGTTGTAGAGGGGCGGACTTGCCCACAACACTATGTTTTATAAACCTATCTGCTAAATGTTTATTGCAGAGGGGCGGACTTTCCCACAACAGTCTATTTTATAAACATGTCTGCTAACTGTTTGCTGCAGAGGGGTGGACTTGTCCACATCACTATGTTTTAAAAACCTATCTGCTAACTGTTTGTTGCAGAGGGGTGGACTTTCCCACAACACTCTATTTTATAAACTTGTTTGCTAACTGTTTGTTGCAGAGGGGTCGACTTTCCCACAACACTATATTTTATAAACCTGTCTCCTAACTATTTGTTGCAGAGGGGTGGACTTTCCCACAACACTGTGTTTTATAAACATGTCTGCTAGTTGTTTGTTGTAGAGGGGTGAACTTTCCCATAGATTTCTTGTAGAAGGGAAAACTTTCCCACATCTTTTTTATAGAGGGGAAAATTTGCCCAAAGCAGAACATTTTGGGAGGTAAAACAGTTGTTTTAGCCTCATTTTTGCTTTAGTTTTTTGTCATTTTCAAGTTCGACCCCCTAACATTGTTTGTTGCAAGGGTATTTGTGTTTTTTGCTAATGTTTATGCACTTTATTTTGTTATTGATGAAGAACAAAGGATAAAACAACTAACATTTGCTTGTAGGACAATCCA
Organism: Sequoia sempervirens; assembly: GCA_007258455.2. Classification (NCBI taxonomy): domain Eukaryota; kingdom Viridiplantae; phylum Streptophyta; class Pinopsida; order Cupressales; family Cupressaceae; genus Sequoia; species Sequoia sempervirens. Next base: position 30,767 of record VDFB02122716.1, read on the forward strand.
TTTGCTTAGTTGTTTAAAGTTTTCCTTGTTGTTTTCATTAATCTAGGAACATATTTTAACTAGGGGGAAGAAAAATTTGTTGTTTGTTGTGTCTATAAATCTATTTTTTGTTACCCAATGAGGCACTAGTTTTTCATGCTTTTCCTTTGCACTTCATGTGAGCCTAGGGAGTAGATGAAAAAAATGAGTGCTTTCTTTTTAGCGGGACCTACTTAGGGATTTCATCACCCCAACAAACAATCTCAACCACACATATCGATGGGGTATAGAAAGGGGGGAGAGCGAAAGTTGTAACCCAATCTAGTCATGTCCTGTCTAGTGAAGTATTGAAGCTAGGATGATACCTAGCTAGACGTGAAGAGTTGGTCTGATCCTTTTAGTATCTCACGTTGGGGTTCCTGACTCACACTTGTGATAGGATTGTGTTCACAATTGTGCCTCACGTACTGAGAACATATCAAGGACTCCCTAGAAGCCTTGTGCATCCTAGATTAAGAACTTTTTTGGCCATACCCTTAACACTAATCATAGGATTGTGCTTGCTTGAAGTGTCTTCTTGTGGGAAACCAATAAACTTTTTGACAAGTCAGCCTTTTTGCTTGTTGTTTGTTATATTTTGAGTCCTTGCCATAGTCGTTTCCATCCAATTCAAGTCCCAGTTTTCTGCAAAGGGGGGAACTTGCCCACAAATTTCCTATAGAAGGGTGAACTTTCCCACATATTTCCTACAGAGGGGCAGACTTTCCCATAGGATTTCTGTAGAGGGGAAAACTTTCCCCCAAAATAGTCAATTTCACCCTGTTCATCCGTCCCAAGTACCTGTTCACTAGTTTCAAGAATTCGTTCACCCATTATGGGAATTCATTCACCCATTCCGAACATCCATTCATTCCTCCCAAACTTTTGTTCATTCATTCCAAACAAATGTTTCTCATTTCAACTATTCGTTTATCCATTTAGGGAACTCATTTCATTGCCTAGAGATCTTGTTTCATAGTTTAGGGAACCCGTTCCATCATTTGTTAGGCTCTTTTGCCCGATTTAAAACAAAAAAATAGTTGGGAACCTAAAACCTCATCGTTTGTTGTGATCTAAACACTTGCATTCTCTTCCATCCACTTGCAATTCATCCTTTAGTCCATTCACACTTTCCAAAAGTCATCACCCGCATCATATATGCATCTTTTGAGTATCTCTAGGTTGCATTTTTCACCGTCATTTCCCCTAAACCTTGTTTTAAAAATTATTATCTGAATTGACCTAGGAGTTTGAATCCGATCGTAATCCCATGTATTAATCATTGTCTTCAACACAATCAATCTGCTTCCATCTTGAGGAAGATTCGGTGTTGTAAGTCATCATCATTGGCCCAATCAATCCATTTCCATCTTGAGGCGGATTTAGTGCCACAATCGGTCCTTTAATCCAATCATCCAACACCTTAAGTCACCTAGGGTGATTTCCAAATTGGGTTTAAGATCCCTTACATCAACCAATCCTGGTTCATCATCTAATCCAAATTAAACTTATCTAATTCATCCAATCAATCCTACCCAATCATCCAACCTCAATCTAATCATATAATCTCTATCTTGATCTGATCATCCAATCAATCCTATCCAACCCCATCATCTGATCAATCAATCCAAAGCAATCTTCCACCTAGGTCATCCTTGCATTAAATCTAGTCTCAATATAATCCGCTCATAGTTTTTGCATGCCTGTTCAAACTAGATCACAAACTAATAAACAAATGGCACAACAACAAGGTCAAATTTCCTAGTTGAACATTCCTCAAGAGCCTAATAATAGGGCAAACATCTCCCAAAATCCAACTAATGGTTTGAATTCCTCTCATGCTCGTAACAACAATGTGAACATCCCCCAAGACCCTCATAATGATACTTCAATACATGTAGATGAAAATATGATTAATCAGTCTAAAGTGACTGTCATTGTATACTTAAGCAATCCCACTAATGTCCAAATGACAGACCACCTCCTTGACGAATGTGGGGATAAGATCCTTGCTACTCTACTCATGAAAGGAGTAAAACTACCATCTGGCTTTGACATGTCACAGTATACCAACACTAAACCTCCATCAGTACATCAATATCCCCAAAATGTTCCCAGAGATTCCTATGTTCTTGAGGGTACACTTGTAGATAATTGGTATCATCCTAAGTTAGGGAATGCTATGATACATCAAGTTATCAATTATCCTCCCATTCCATCTATGACCCCTACCATACCATTTGATCCTTATGATCCCTATGCCTATGGCATGCCACAAAGCATCCTATCCGCTCCACCATTCCCACCTCAGTATCTAGGTCAACCATTTGTTAACACTGGGGGCAACTCCTTTCTCGCATTAATGCCACCACTAGGACATGTGCCCATAGCCTTATCGACCCCCCAGGGTAATACTCCTCATCAATTTGTTACTTCGCAAGCACCATCACCGCATGTAACCATCTCCTCACAAGCACTACCACAACATACTACTACTATTTCAATTCCCATACAACAACATCATCAACAAGCCTCGCAACAGAACATGCCACAGCAAAATGTTCCAAATTAGTAGCAACATGTTGTCGCCCATACACAACCTCCTCATCAGATAGCACAAATTACATCACACCCTCAACAACCACCCCATGGTGCTTGTACAACAGTCCCACAACAACAACATATCCCATCTCATTTGCCTCATCAACAATCACATACACACATCCCCCCACAAACACAACATAATCCTCTCGCGCAATATCTCTACCATCCATCCAATACATATACTACCTATACTAATCCAAACATCCATGTGACTGCTCAGAATCTACCACAAACATAACCACCTCCTTACAAAAATTCCCTACAATCACATGTCAACCCATACTAATAGCAGTCTCATCCACAATAGGCTCCACATGTCACATGACAACCCAATGTTGCATATAATTACCAAGCCAATCATTATTATGCTCAATAGCAGCTTGTACATCAGCACAGTGCCTCGTCCACATCCTATGTGCAACAACCATTGCCTCATCGATAGGGTGCTCAGGCTACCTCTAATTATCAGCAAAAGTTTCCTTACAAACAAGGGGCCTCTACATACTACCAAGTTCCATATAATGCTTCATCCACTTCATATTACTAGTAGCAACCATCTCAACAACAGGCACCTTTCGCCTCTTATCCGTCATCATCCCATCAACCTTACTTTAATCCCCAACCTGCTTACACTAATCAGTATCAACCTACATCCCATACGATCCATATGCATTGCATCAACAATATCCACTTAATCCATCCAATCCAACCTCACCTGTCAATAAAGGCCTAGAGGAACTCAAAGCTGCATTGAAAGATCTAGAAGCAGGTACATCCAAGAAATCCTTCAAGTTTGAGGAAATTTGCCCATATATGTTTGATCCTTCAATTTCACTTGTTCCCTTTCCAAAGAATTTTGATATACCTAAGTCCAACAAATATATGGGAACCAAAGATCCAAAGGCTCATCTACAAGAGTTCTATGCACAATGTCAGGATGTTCAGCATAATGACAATTATCTCTTGTGTTTGTTCCCTAGAAGCTTAGTAGGACCGACCTTAAATTGGTTCATGGGTCTCAAGAAGGGTACAGTTTCTTCATTCATTGATCTTTCTAAAAATCTTGTCAAATATTTCTCCTTTAATTTGGAAAAAGACATTGACACTCTAGACCTCTTGAAGGAGAATCAACATGATGGGGAAACTTTCGCTAAATACCTAAAAAAGTGGCAAGCTATCACTAGTCGTATGAAGCCTCCTCTCAGCAAAAAATAAATGGTCACTCTCTTTGTGGATAATTCCCATCTTAAGCTAGCACATGCTCTTAATCTTCATTATGTTACTACCTTTGCAAAGGTTATCAAAAAAGACCCCATCATTGAAAGAGCACTTGTTGCAAAATGGAAAATTAAATTGTATAACTCAGATAAGGACAAGTCATCCAGTGACAAATTTGGTTATTGGAATAAAAACAAGAATGTAGTCAACGATGGTGTCATTGACACTAAACATGTTCAAGTGGCTAATACCTCCCAAAAGCAACAACCATCAATGCCTAATTCCATATTCGTACCACAGGGGGAACCTCAACTCCCTCAAAAATCCAATCAAGGCAATGGTAAATGCCAATACACTCAACTAGGAGAACCACTTAGTGTCATGTTCAACAAACTCTTGCAAGCCAATTATTTGATCACATATCTTGTGACCAAGCCACCTGATGAATCTAAGCCTAAACCAACTCGGTTTAAAGAAAATGAATATTGTGATTTTCACAAGATTAAAGGGCATATCCTAAATAAGTGTCAGAGTCTAAAAACATACATCCAAGATCTTATAGATCGAGGAGATATTCATGTGGATGCCAATCAGGCTTCATCATCCAATGCTTAATTACAAATATATCAAAACGCTTTCCCTAAACATAACCAAGATCCTATCACATCTAACACCAACCCAGGCTCTCACAATAACCATAATCAAAATAACAACACCAACAACATCAGTTACAAAAATGTGCCACTTAATTATGAGGGTCTCATCACACACATCGAACAAGTGGAACCATGTGTGTCTATGATACATGTCAAAGGCAAAGAGCCTCAATGTGTCATTGCCATCCGCCACACATGCATCACTATCCCTAGAGCCTCGACATCATCACCATCACCTCCTATAAATTCCCAATATAACATTCTCAACCATCTAGGAAAGACTATAGCACAAATATCCATCTTAGATTTGCTAAAGTCTTCTCATGTACACTAGGAAATCTTAACTAAAGCTTTACAGGATGCCCGCGTCCCTAATAACATCAACCCCACACAATTCCAAGCCCTAGTTGGACACCTGTCATCAACCTACCAACTATGTTTTAGTCAAAATGACATGCCTACCATTAATGCCAACCACAATTGACCCCTTCATATAGAGGTTCTCGTCACCCAACATAAGGTAAAAAGGGTCTTGATAGATAATGGCTCTGCTCTCAATCTGTGTACATTAAAATTCATAAAGTAGGTAGGATATACCCACATTGATTTAAGTAATTAGATTATCACCATCAAGGCTTATAATGCAAAAAGGGATTCTAAAGGGGTTATTGGGCTTCCAATTCAAGTTGGTCCTATTGTACAATACACCACCTGTCATTTCCTTGATTTGGACCTCCCCTACAGTCTTCTCCTTGGTCGACCATGGATCCATGCCATGCAAGTCATCCCATCCACCTATCATCAATGCTTCAAATTCCCATTAAATGGAATGGAAGTTACAATACAAGCTAATCCTCAGCCTTTTGAATATTGTCACTCACTTGAAGCTTCATTCCTCCATTCCCATTACTATCCAGGAGTTGAAATGGGATGACTACAAACACCTTCACCCAATTCATCATCTAATTCATCACCTGTCACCACATCCACCCCATCTACATCCGACTCCACTATCACAGGGGTCCAGATCATTGACAAGGGATGTGGTGAGTATGAAATGCATACTACTTTGAATGTGGAAACCATGCCACCCTCGCCACACACATATGGTCAACCCTCTGAATCTGCACCAAAAAAGGAACAAAAGGTAGTCACCTTGAGCTCCAAAAATGTGGACACTAGCACTTATGTATCTTTTGAGTTACCAAAGTATACACTTGAAGATTATATAAGTCAATGGATATATCAAGAAGAACCTAACCCTACTTCTCCTTTAAAAGAATATTTTCAAGAGATGTACCCTTGGCCCTCTAAGTATGCTGAAAAACACAATTATCAAGGGGAGGTCTTGGTCTAGAAGAGCTAGGAAGAAAGCAGCCAATCAACACTTTTGTACATCCAAAAAATTCAAGCTTAGGCTATGACAAAAAGAAAAAGGGTCAAGCAGCATCAACTAGTACCTCTAACAACGTCAATGCAAGAGATGGTATTTTGGAAGATATACTAGAAGAAGAATACATCATACACGTGTACGATGATGTAGACCATGTAGACCTTTCTTCCATGTTTGAATTCCTATCCATTTGTACCATTAGCCTTTCCCTTCGCCATCCCAAACTCATTGATTGGAACCAATAAGACAACACACCTACCAACTCACTTACCTCAATGGATACCTATGTATACCTCATGGGATTGGGGGAAGATGAATTCCCTAGTCGCAAAAATAAGAAAAAGAAAAATCCAAAAGGGTCACCTAGTGAAAACCTCCTTCAGGGACTTCTTGATCTGGAAAAAGTAAAAAAAAGGACGTATTTGATGGTGAAAACCTCAGTGAGGTGCCGAAAGATGGGGATGTTCATCTTCCCCTTGTAGGAACATAATGGTTTGAACAATGATCCATCTTGATAGAAGAAACACAAGAAATTAATTTGGGAACTGAAGAAGATCCCAAAATCACTTGTGTAGCCAAAGCATTATCAAAAGAAGAATATTCCACCATCTCCATAATCCTCAAGGAAAGCAAGATCAATTTTGCATGGGCATAGTTATACATGCATGGATTAGACCCTACCTTGGTTGTACACCATTTAGATGTGCAACTTGATGCAAAACCAGTTAACCAGAAGCTCCAAAAAATGCACCCACAAGTTTCCCTATTAGTCAAGAAAGAATTGGAGAAATTGTTGGAAGCCAAATTTATAAGACCTACTGACTACTCTGAATGGATCTCCAACATTGTGCTAGTAGCCAAACCTAATGGGGATTTTAGAATATGTAAAAACCTCCAAGATCTCAACAAGGCATGTCCTAAAGATGACTTTCCTTTGTCAAACATAGACATGTTGGTTGATTTAACTGTAGGACACAAGATGTTGTCCCTCATGGATGGCTTTTCTGGATATAATCAAATTAGGATTGCACCCGAAGATCAACACAAGACAACATTCACCACACCCTAGGGTAAATTTTTCTATAATGTTATGCCCTTTGAGCTTAAAAATGCAGGGGCAACTTATCAACATGCAATGACCATCATCTTTCATGATCTTATCCACATTATCATGGAATACTATGTTGATGATCTCTTAGGAAAATAAAAAACTAGAGCAGAACACCCTACAGTCCTAAGAAAGATCTTTGAACGGTTAGAGCACTACAAGTTGCGTCTAAATCCAAAGAAATGTGTGTTTGAGATTCTGTCAGGAAAACTGTTGGGTTTCATTGTCTCTCGCAAGGGCATCAAAGTTGATCCAGCAAAGGTTAAAGAAATTATGGATATGCCTCCTCCATGTAACCTAAAACAGTTGAGAAGCCTTCAAGGTAAACTGCAATCCATCTAGTGATTCATTGCTTAGTTAGCCGATAAGTGTCAGTCATTTGCTCACCTCTTGAAGAGAGATAACACTTTTAAGTGGACTCAACAATGTCAACTTGGCTTTAATAAGATTAAAGAATATTTGGCTCATCGACCAATTATTATGCCACCAATCCCTTGTAAACCACTCCTATTGTACATTTTTGCTACTTCAGTGGCACTGGGGGCATTGCTAGCCCAACACGATGAGTCAGCAAAAGAAAGAGTCGTCCATTACATTAGTTGGACCTTGGTTGGTTATGAACTAAACTATTATCCAATAGAAAAACCCTGCCTCACTGTGGATTTCAACTCACAAAAACTTTGACATCACATGTTCAGCCATCTAGTAAAACTCATCTCCAAGGTTGATCCACTAAAATACCTGTTATCCAGAACAATTTTAACTAGTCGCATGGTCAAGTGGGTCATGCTCCTAAGTGAATTTGATATTGAATATGTCGATCAAAAAGCCATTAAAGGATAGGTGATAGTAGATCAATTAGTCAAAGCTCCCTTGCTTGATGCACATCCTTTGGTGATGGAATTCCTTAATGAAGAAGTTTTTACAGTAGCAGAGGCCACCACGTGGACACTATATTTTGATGGGTCATATACACATAACAGATAGAGGTAGGTATCTTGTTTGTCACCCCCAAGGTGATTATATTCCAAAGTCATTTAGACTTGCTTTTCCATGCAGCAACAATATAGCAGAGTACAAATCACTAGCCTTAGAATCGCAATCAAATGGAATATCACTTGCTTAAGAGTCTTTGGTAATTCACAATTAGTCACCAAACAAGTCAATGATGAATTCTTAACAAAGGATGAGAAGTTGCTGCCTTATAAGCGCATGGTTGATGACTTTAAGAAATATTTCACCGCCATTCAGTTTGAATAGATCCCCATAATACAGAACAAAGTTGCTGACGCAGTGGCTACAATTGGTTCCTTGATGGATATACCTAAATATTAGACAAAATGTGAATTCTTGATTGAACAACTTTAATCCTTGCATATGATATCCTTGAGAGTGAGATGGTGTGTGAAATCGTGGGTTCTGCATCCCCATGGTATCATGAAATCTATGCTTATCTCCATGATAACATCCTACCCACTGACCTTACTGACAATCAACGCAAATCGTTTATCCAACATACATCTCATTACACCATCATAGGTGATACTCTTTATCATCACAGATATGATGGAACTCTTCTTCGATGTCGGAATAAGGCTAAAGCCCACACTGCATTAACAAAGGTACATAGTGGTGTTTGTGGAGCCCACTCAAATGGCATGGCCTTAGCAAAGAAGATTCTAAGGACGGGTTATTATTTTCCTACGTTAGAGCATGAATCTTGTGACTTTGTAAAGAAATGTTTACCTTGCCAAATACATGCAAACCTAATACATGCTCTTGCTCAAAATCTACAACCTATTATAGCACCATGGCCTTTTTCTCAATGGAATTTTGATTTAGTCGGCAAGATATATCCTCCATCTTCTAATGGCCACACCTTCATTATCACTACCATTGAGTACTTCACTAAGTGGGTGGAAGCCATACCACTCTCCCAGATAATAGGTACTCAGATCTCCAAGTTCATCCTCTACCATATCATCTGCAGATATAGCATCCCCTCCACCATCATCTCTGACAATGGTAAACCATTCAAAAACCAGGCTGTAAAAGATAATTTGTAACACCTTTCATATCCAACACCGGTGGTCCATGCCCTACTACCCCCAAGGTAAAGAATAGGAAAAAGCCACTAACAAGACTCTGATCAAAATTTTGAAAAAGGTTGTTAACAGTACTAGCCAAGATTGGCACCTCCACATCCATCTCGCCCTTTGGGCTTACTGCACATCCATTCATACTCCTACTAGCGCCACACCATTTTCCCTAGTCTATGGTGTTGAAGCCATCTTGCCAATTGAAGTTGAAATCCCATCTTTGAGAATATCTTTAAAAATCCTCATCACCAAAGAAGAATCATGGGTTGCTCGCCTTGCCCAATTGGAACTCCTAGATGAAAAGAGGACTAGAGCATACAATCACCTTTAGGCGTATCAGAATCATCTCAAGAGGAATTATAACAAGAAAGTTCATCCCCACCAATTTAACATTGGGGACCTAGTGCTTAAATAAAATTAGCGTACACAACAAGATCAAGACAAGAAGGGGAAGTTTGAACCTAATTGGTTGGGTCCTTATGTTATCACAACAAAGTATGGATTAGGGGCTTACTTCCTTGCCACTCCTGAAGGGGAACCCCTCGAAGAGCCTATCAATATAATGCACTTGAAGAGGTTTTACACTTAAATTAGTTGGGTCCTCCTATCTTGTCATAATCTGAAAAATACAAAATCAAAAAAATCAAAAAATAGTAAAGAGAAATAAATTCATCCTATGGTGAAAACCACTCTTGGTGGTGCCTGGGATAAGTACGATTGATGAAAACCTGGTAGCAGGCGTCATTCATAGAGAGCTTAATCATTATCTACCTTGTGTCCTAGTTATTGCATGTCTCCACATCCTATCTTATCCTATCACTTCATCCACATCCTGACCTTGGCCACTTGGTATCTTTTGATTGAGCATTGGACGATTATCCACTATCAGTCATCCTGAGCTTTTATCCTTGTTTGAGCTTGTGTCATTCAGCTAGTTCTATTGTTAGTCCATCATCATCTAGAGTCCATTGTGTTGGTCTCCACTTGGATCTCCACTCGGTCATGTCGGTATTTTTGGTCTTAGTTGAACTACGTTGCCCTTGCACTTTCACATAGGCAAGGTTGATCATTTGATTTGCCCTTGGGGCATTCTAACCATCCATTGATGGTCCTCTATCATTTTCCTTCATCATCCCCTTTTCATTTTTATCCATAGTTAGTCGTCATTTGTCTTGTTTGAATTACATTGCCCTACGCTTTCACGTAGGAAAGGTCGATCTTTTGATCCACCCTGGGGTTTTCCTTTGCTTTGTTATTGTATCATTGATCTCCATTGGTCCTCTTTCCACTTTTATCCATGGTATTTTCTTGAACTATGAGGGCTTTGAGCTTTCATGTAGGCAAGACTAATCTTTGATAATCTCCTGAGGCCCTAGGTTGTTAGGGTGTGTTGGTCTTGTGTCATTCTTTTGTGTCTTGTCACTTGTGTCATGTTGTCAAGAGTGCCCTTATCCAGCTGGTTCTTCACAAACATGATCCTCTAGTGTCAAAAGATCTCGTTAATGACAAATATCCTACATCATTTTGGTCATCTTAGTTTAGTATCCATCATCGGTCTCAATAGGATGCATCCTTCCTAACAAACCTCATCAACCCCATCCACCCTTGTGATCCTATGGCTAAGGAAGTTTGAATTTGATTTTGATCTTTTAATTCTTTTGGATTTTTTTATCGTTTGAGCTCCCTATTACAACTATTCAAGGTCACCATAATCTATCATATTATGGTGCATTTTGATGGGTTAACATAGGGACAATCTCTTGATAGTTTATTGTTGTTGTCTATCAGGTTGTTCCCACATAGTACCCACCAAGATCTCCAAGATCCTGTGTTATGTCAGGGACATCCCTTTGTGCTTGTGGTTATTCCAATACTTGGCCCAATCAAGGTCTTTGTGACTTTTGGGTGTTGGGATAACCTTGTTTGTTGTGTTTGTTTTACTCATCAAATACTAACTTGCCTTGGTTTCATATACCCTGGCACTTGGTGTCTTATGCTATAGCAAAAATCAATGCTCTGAAGATGGCTAGCTAAAATTAGGATTGCACCTCATAATAATTCTTGTTACATCCATTTCTAACCATTAACCTATGATGTTGGTTGTGCAAATATTCCCCTTCTCCCCTTCTTCTCAAAGATACCTATAGTTTTTTATAGGTGCAATTTCCCATCATACACCCATTACACACCCATATTCCCACATGAATCCTTATTGATACTTATGTTCACATTGCATTATAGGTCCATTGCATTTACATTAGCATATTATATTAAGTTGTTCAGATTAATTATGATTGGTTCATTTTTATACCCATACATTATTAACATGTTACATACATCATCCCCTGCATCACAAATTGTTAGGTCCATTAAACATGCATCACATAAGTCCATATTCATTATACATAAAATCATAAATCATGCATACTCATTATACATAAAACCATAAATCATGCATCAAATTAGGACCATATCAATCATAGATAAAATTATAAACATGCATCTATCATCATAAACATGTCGTCATCATAAAATCATAAACATACACATATGCATAAATAGAATCATCAATCATAAACATAACATAGTGTCAATAAGGGCTATCGCACATCATATAAATATCAAAACCAAATAAAGTACATCACATGGTCCATAATAATGTCCATCAAATATATGACCATCATATACATCAACTCACAAAATAAAGTACAAGTACAAGGATTTGCATCACTGCTACTTTGTACTATCTATCCACCTTACACTTGTCAAAATCTGGTATCCTGTCACCTACCAAAAGAGTTGCCCACGTCCGACCTCTGTGGAGAATTGGGCATTGGTCCTCTACAAGGAAGTGTCCCCTGTGACTCATTGTATCATCGAGTCTATGTCTCTAGTGTCTAGGATGGCGTGGGAATCTGAGTCTATCACACATAATGAAATGTGCATTGTGTTGGATATGGAATTACATGTTGATAGACAATCATCCAGAAGTTTGTCTCCCTCATGTACTCAACACTGTCCACAACCTAATATCTTGCGACATTTCGCTCATGTTTGTACTTGTCTCAGTCTCTGGTAATAATTCCCCTCTCCTATGTCCATGCATCCTAATCCAACCTCAATTGATCTATCTCTCCTGTCAGCCGTGTCACCTGCTCTGCGGCCCTATCCCTCTCATCTTGCATTTTCACCTACAAAGCCTATATTTGAGACTATAATCTTTGCACCTTTGACTCCATCTCCATCCCCTCACCCTGGGCCACCTGTGCTTGACCCTATGCCACCTCTCTCTCTACAATTTTTGCTTGAGCCACTATTGCATCCCTCTCCCCCTGTAAGGTTTGCACCTGCTTTGTGGCCCTATCTCTCTCCTCCTACACCACCTATAATTGGGTCTGCACTATGTCCCTCTCACCCTGGAGGCCCTACACATCTACATATGTTGTGTTCCTCTCTCATTGAACCATCTCTAATCGGGCCTTTACTACCTCCACCCTCTCCCTCACCTCCCCTAGAGTTGTCTCTGTAGAAGACACCCTATCTTGGAGCTCAGTCCTCTCCCCCAATAGTCCTACCATTTGTACCCTTAACACCTCCATCTCCCTCTCAACCTGCTGCTGAAACCTGCTTTGCTACCCCTCCAAACTTTGGCTATCCCCTTGCTTGTGCTATGGTCATCGCTACCTGCAGTCTGTCCCGATCCCAAGTCACCCTAGACAACCCACCCCGTACTCCCTCCATCTCTGCTTGTAGCTCATCTCTCTCCCTCTTACATTACGTACCTCTATAGTTAGATGCTCCACAATGAAAATGTAATCCCTCTGTCCTGCTGCCTACACTTTGTGTACCTTAGCCTTTGCAATCCTCAACCTTTGCTCTGCCATCCGTAACCTCACCTGGGCCACCCTCAACAAAACAATAGGATCCTCAGCAGGTGCAGTTGGTACTATTGCCAATAGCTCCACCACGTGAATGTCAATATCCATCACATCCATCCCTACCTCATCATGGCCCTGCTCAACTCTGTTAGCCACCCAAATCCTCCTCGACTATCCCCTCCTCCCCACTCTCATCTATCATCCTACAAATCTCACCTCCCCCTTAGGATCCTCTCCCTCCTCACTCATCCCTATCTCCAACATGTGGGGTGCTTGCTTAGCTTTGATCTCTTTCTAGGCCCCCCTCTACCGTCTCCTCCTCCTCGTCACCCTCCCTGGCTATCCTCTAGCCTCAGTCTCACCTTGTGCTCCATCTTGTTGTCTTGTGGCCCTCACATCCTCCTACTTAGCCCTACTCCTCACTAGAACTATCCTTTGTCGTACTCTGCTCCCTATGCCTGTCTGTTGACCTACAACTCTTGCCTCCCCCTTCAACACATCCAACATCTCAACCTTTGACGCCCCATCCCTTGGTCATTCTACATCCATCTCTGGCCCTCTCCCATCACTCGATAATCCTACATCCACCCCTTCCTCTTCCTCCATCCTGCTATCCTACACCCCTGCATCCTCTTTTTGCCCCCGACCCCAACTGCCTTATGTCCTCTCCACTGTTGTCCCCTCCTCTCTCTTCCCTCTCTATCCAATCGTCGCTCATCATCTAATCGAAACATTAAGGCCCCCACAATGGGTTGCGCCGGTGTAATCCTATCCCAACGGTTGTTGCAACATCACCTGGCATATTGCAATGTCACCCTTGCATCTACCACCCAAACAAACCTCCCCAGGTAGGGCACTAGCTCCATTAACTCCCAAGCAACTCTGGCAGCTCTCGGTGAAATATGGGGTCCCCATGGCTGCTTACGGTTGATTCGACGAAACATGTTAGGACCTGGCGGGATATCCTAGGTAAACCCAAACTGTCTTGCCACTCTATCTGGTCGGTGTGCCTCCACCATGTAAGGCTCCCTCCCAATCAAATAACAACTGCTCATGAAGTAGTCTTGATGTCTCATCTCATCCTCCCTCAATCTCACAAATCACTAAAACATGTATGGACACCATACTATATCCTCCTCCCGCAAGTCATAAGACTCCTCCACTCATCCATATCCCTCTGCATCTCATAACACAAAACCCAGCCCTATTCCTGCTTGTACCACCAGGCTATAGGTGTCACCTCCTCCGCCCATCCTCCCTACACCACTAATGGCCTGACAATACTACTATGCTGCCAGGACCATACCTGTAATAAAGTCATGTGTGTCACACTCACTACCTTTTAGTAACAAATGACAATCATATCTTTGTACAAATGTGCTAATACACATGTGCCCCATGAAAACTGTCCCTCTCGTCCCTCGACAATATGTCAAATCACCTCCATCAACTGTAAACTGTAGAAGCGCCTGCTTCGGTCTGGAAACAATATCCCACTAATCAGTCCACATATAAAAAGTGGTAGTGTTGGCACCCCCCAGTGACAAACATCTGTCCACATTTAATTGCTCTCTCTACACGAGTAGATCGTCTCATCCAAATAGCACAAATATGGTGTGATCTAGCTCTGCTCCTATCGATACCACCTCACTCACTAGTCGCCCTACTATGGGCAACCTCAAGATACACCACATATCCTTTAAGGTAATTGACATCTCCCCTATCAGAAGATGGAATGTCGATGTCGTTGAACTTTATCGCTCTATGAGTGTTATCAGCATAACTTAGTGGGCTCTCATTAATGAGTAGCCCAATAAATGCAGTAATCTTGCCTGCTCCAAGGCATAATGGTCTACTCTAGTCATGGCCGCCATGGTTTCTGCTAGTACCTTTGAATGCCTCTCATGGGTCCGCACCGAGTTGAAACTCTATATCCACACCATTCCACATGTCAATCTGTCTATCCTTTTCTCTTTCCCGACTCCGGTAAACCATCTTGCTAATTTTCCTCCTTTTTTCACTCATTAGTTTTTTCCTGCACTCTAGGTCCCCCTTGTTTGCTTTGGGCAGACCCACCCCTAGGCGGGGCAGACACACCCCACTCCCTGGGGCAGACTCGCCCTTGGGTGGGGCGGACCTGCCCAACTCCTAGGGCAGACCTGCCCCTAGGTGGGGTGGACACACCCCTCTCTTGGAGCGGATTCGCCCCCAGGTAGGGCGAACACGCCCTGCTCTCGAAGCAGACCCGCCCTTGGGTGGGGCAGACGTGCCCTGCTCCCAGGGCGTGCCCGTCCCCAGGCAGGGTGGACATGCCCCACTCTGGGGCGAACCCACCCTACCGTGGGCTAGAATCGCCCTCTCTGAGGAAGACCTACCCTCTTTCGACACTCTAACCTACTCATTTTTTTTAACCCATTTATTGTAATAAAATATTTTTTCTCCCAACCCATTTTCCTATCTTATCTCAACAACAAAACCTACCTTTTCAAATTTGTCTAAAAATTACCAAATACATAAAAAATGCTTAAATACCAGAAAGGTTTTTGTTTCTAACTTGGCGTGGGACCATGCACTTGCGGTAGAATCTTCGCACCTCGTCCCCCCGATGGATAATTTTTGAGTCATAGTCCTTTGGCATCGACATTGTGGCTCTTCGTCCTCTTCCTCTCCTCTCCTACTCTCTCTTCTTCTCAACTGCTACAATGCAAATGAGGTGAGGTAATCTCTAAAATTACCTCATATAACTTTTCCCTCCCTTTTCACTAAAAGGTATTTTTACCTTTTATTTAATTTGTTCTTCCTCCAACTAATTCCCTAACTTTTGGGGGCCGCCATTTGCACACTTTACGTCTGTTTGACTCTGTTCAAAAGTCAAATTTGCTTGATTTTTTTAGCTGTATCCAACCATGCCCTCTATTTTCTCATATCAAGAAGTTGCCCAGGGCCCCTTTTTCCTCCCCAATAGCCCTCTTGAGGGGGCATACCCTACCATTTCCTCTGTTTCCTCTGTCATGGTCATTCCCTCACAAAATTGGGGCATCTCCATTCATTTCCCCTCTGTTTGGGCAGCTCATGTATCTCTCCCCATGCTGGGGCATCTTCTTTTGGTTGCTTCCTCTATAGAGTCACTTGCATTTTCTTTTCTTCGAAACATTGTTATTCTAACAATATTTCGAAGAGGGGCAAAATGTAGACATCTAAATTTGACCACTTTCACATGGTCAAAATCATTTACTCTATTCATCTATTTCATCAATATTAATTAAACAATTTATTTAATTAATATTTCATCTTATGCCTAACGTTCCTAAAGTATTTAATTGAATAATTAAATACTTTACCTTACCCTCTTTTCCTCTCTAAATTAAATAAACATGTCAATTTTATTTAATTTAGTCATTTGATCTTTTAAAATTAATTTTTAATTCCTCATATTTTTCTCTCCTTGTCACATCCTCCATAATCATCACAAAATATTCTTAGAATATTGTCTATTGTCAAAAAAAAACACCCCCTTTAGGACACAAAGAGGGGTCAAAGGGGCTAAACTGTTGACGCCAATAATACACGACATAAAATTTGACAATCATCACAAAATATTCTTAGAATATTCTCTATTGTCAAAAAAAATCTTACTTCCCTGTGAAAAATTGGCTGTCGGGAAAAAATCTCATGTGACTGACAAAATTTTGGGCAATGTTGGAAATTATGTCGAGAATATTTTGAGGTCGTTGATTTGGGAACTAATCGTTATAATCACAAAAGATTCCCCCATAATCTTTGAAAAAAATGGTTGACAATTCTTTTTTTTTAATGGGCTAAGTTGCCGCCACTGGAAAGCATTTAGGCTGCCGACAAAAAGATGTTGCTGGCAAGTGGAGAACACCACTAGGGAGTGAAGGTTGCCGGGAAAGGTGATGGAGGTCGTTGGCCTGGCAACTAGGGGATCCCATAGGGTACAAGTCTAATAGTACCATGTGGGTAAAATTCAATGCACCAAACACACAAAAAAAAATTGCCCCCTTTTTAAAAAGCTTAGCAACTCTCTTTTTTAATTTTTATTTTACCAAAAAAATTGACCTTATAAAATAATTGTTTTTTTTCCCCTCAAACTTCATGTACAAAGGTCGTACGACCCTTGAAGTAGATTGTTTTTTCCTCAAAAGCTCCCAACACAGATTTTGGCTTTTAAACAAGCAATTTTAAGGTTTTTGGGCCTTTTGAGCGTGATGGAAACCTCCGTTTTGGCTCAAAATGCACAAAAAATGTAGCTACCCTCTAGATATGGAAATAAAGTAACCACTTCAAACCTTTGTAGATCTGGTGTTAGGAATCCAAATCAAGTGAAACAAAAGGAAAATTCAACTTTCTCGACAACTCTAGATCCAATGGTGAGGTCTTTTCGCACCAAAATGGATCTAAAAATGCCCACCTCCAAATTTTCAAAAAAAAGCAAAGGGCATTCAGATCTGAAGCCTACAACTCTTGTTGAAGAAAATAAACCTTATAAATCGATAATGGATTTGATGAATCCACACTTTGATACCATGTTAGAATTGTGAAACAAGCATAAAACCATGGGCCACAAGATCAAACAACAAACAAATACACCTTCCACACAAGAGATCTATAAATAGTATATGCAATATTCTTCACAAGAAAAAGCTACAAAAGCAAGAGACTCTCAAGAAGATATGAAAGCTCATGACAAATACAATGAGGGTTGAGTACTTATGAGAGCAAAACCCTAACTGAGAAAGGATCAGATCATGACAAGTGCCAACATGACATGACATGAGACATAATGATCTAATATTGGCTCAACTAATAAAAGCATTAAATCACTCCTAAGTTTAGCTTAAGTGCGTGAATAAATTAGACTAATAATCAATTAAATATTAATTAATTATTAGCTAATGCATGATAACTCTAACAAAAGGTATGTCACATACTACAAAATGTTTCTTTAATTTTAGTTTTCTTTTAATCTTAGGTAATACATATTTTCCCTTGTTTAACTTTACACAACCCATAGCTAACACTAGGGTCTCAAAGTTAAAAAGCTATAGCCCCTCCTCGCAAGTTGGTTGAGTGGAATTTCTTTCAAACTTGGTCTAATTACTACTCTTGTTCTTTCTTTTGGATCATTTCACTAATCTAGATCTTCCCATCTTTAAGTTTAGAGAAAATAAAAGGACTATTAATTAGCATAAGTTTACATATTCAACTATATCAGTAGTTTGGCATTAGACATAACATGCTCATAGATCCTAGAGTTTGAATATATGCTCTTGTACCACATGTATTAAGTTTCCCATTTTAAAACAAAAAAATAATTTAAATAAATTAAGAAAGGAGAATGTCTAACCAAATTAACTATTCACCTTTAAAATGCATATATTTCTTTTTTAAAACCACAATTAAACATTTAAAATTCACAATGTAGGAAAATAGATACTTCACATTAAAGTTTTTCTTGAAACTATCATAGTTCATGTTTAAAGATAGTATAATGAAATATGAGTCAACATCAGGATTGTTGTCTTAGTCCATACAAATAAAATTATAATCACATCAAGGATTAACTTTTAAATTATAAAAAATATTAAGATTACTTTCTTAGTCATATTTTCCTAGTACAAGCAAGATGGTCTTTGTAACGGTTATAAGGACAAAGAGCATCATGCAAGCATTTTACCTCCAACCACAAACCAAGTAGTCCTATGATCATCTTCCTAGTAGGAATGGCCCAAACCTTCATTGAGGGTGGTGGATAGAGACATTTGTATATGCACTATAACTAAATTTGAGAACCAAGTGTATAATTTAAGTACAATCACTATTACACACAGTTAGCTATGTAGACCCTATATATCCTCTAGCTACTCAGATTTTGAATGCCATACAATCCTAAGAGTATAGTAAATTAACAATGCATACAACTATAACATCAGTTTGGCTAAATCATTCTAATAGAATCATATTTTGATTAAATAGAAATATGGGTGATATATTCACATCACTATTATCTCTTGATTGACTCGATAAAATAATTATGGAATAATTTAAAAAAGACAAGGTACAATTCAAAATATAAGTTTCTAGAATATTATAATATTTCCCATACTTCTAACATACCTTGCCTCTAAGTGAAAAAACATAATAGAAAATTATTTAAATATGGTCCACTTATTTTTTTAAACTTGTAAATTCATATAACGTGTGCATACAAGGACTATATAGTCTAATATAAGGTTATCCACAAGGCTCATCTAACATAAGTACAATCAAGTATAAGGCTATTTCAATCTCATATTTAGAAATATAATATATAATAATCATACAAAATATTATTTTGAAGATTTAACAACCATATAAATATATAAAAATTATGTTTAATATTGTTTCAAAGAGTTAACAACCATACAAAATACTTAAAAAGTCATGTATAATACTATTTTAAGGAGTTAAAGACCATGTAAAATATATAACAAAAATGTATAATACTGTTTTGAAGACTTAACAACTGTATAAAATGTATAAAAATAATGTCTAATATTATTTTGAAGAGTTGGTAGCCATATAAAATATATAAAAATATGTATAATATTTTTTATTAGGGGTAAAATAGGTTTTGATGGGACCTGAAACCCATTACAAACTAGTTTTGAAGGGCTTTGTAACCCTATTAAAGCAAAGCATGTTGCATACAAGATAATCATCACATCAGCAATAGCTAAACAACAACAACCTTGAACAAATAAACAAGACAAAACAAGTTGCAACAAAATAGAAAACAGGGGACTGGGGTCCCTCTACAACTAGGTAATAACTGAGACCTAAAGCCCTTTAGGTGAACAAAAAACCCACTGCATCATCCAAGCAACAACAAAATAGCTACTCAGGAAAGAAACCACTAAGCTAGGAAGAATACACAACTTAATGGTGCATAACACCATCAAACCTCTAAACAAAAACAATAGCAAATCCAACCACCCATCTCAATAGGGGAGTTAGAGAGAAAAACAAAGCCCTAAAGCACAACGACCTTCTTGCAACAACATCCCACCAACACCAACCCCATCTCCACCTCAATATGAGGGTGCTCCCCACTAAAAGAGAGGAAGATATGAGAGCCCCAAACACCAAAGCCATCACTCATCAACCCACACAAGCTCCAGCTCGATAGGATCAAGCATAGGAGAAAAGTGCTTCCTACCAAATCTACAACCAGCTCCACCTCAATAGAAGAGGGCTCCACCTCAATGGGAGCAATCTTCACCTCCATAGAAGATACCAACTATAGATCCAAAGAGAAAGAAAAAACTTTGGAAGGAGGGACAATCACAACCTCCTTAGGCATAGAAAAATATAGGTGCCAAAAAGAAGTAGAACGCACCACAGTCAGCAGGAAAAAGCTCAAAATCCTATGAGATTTTAGAATAACAATTTGAAACAACTTAGCCCACTAGTGACCCTCAGTCACCAGCACAAAAAAATAGGAGCCTCCAGTCTCCCTTTGAAAAGAAAAGGCTTCATAAGTTGAAAAGGGGGTCAAACGAACTTTGGTACAAACCAAAGTAACCTAGAAAACAACCCAAAAGTAGCTAGAAATTCTATAATAGACCTAGGACACCTTCAAGCCAGCCATCAGAGAAAATACCCTTGAATTTTCTTCCCAAAAACACAAAAGAACAACCAACACAAGCAAGATGTCAAAGGTCCTCAATAGAAAAATCACCTTAGAGACCACATCTCCAGCATTGTCCTCAATAGGTTTGAAAACCCCTCCATACCAACTAGAAAGAGGGGATTCAAGGAAACACAAACAACCCACAAAAATGCCTTCACTCATCCTGAACTTAGTAGGCCACTCATTCACAATAGCGTAAAGTAAATGGAAAACACTATCAACTTCTCCTTCTACAACAACCACACCACTACTAGCCAACATAAAGAGGCGGAAACAAAAGATGGGGGGAAAAACCCCATCACATGCCATAAGACCACTAGGCACAATAGGAGTTGTGGCCTAAAAAATCATAATTGCACAAACTACAAACATCTTGTGGCCCATACCATACCAAAACAAAGAGCCAAAAAACCAATGGCTCCAACCAAAGAGAGTAGAACAAAGGTCCCCTCAACACAATTAAAGAGCAAATCCTCTTGCAAAGCAAAGGTAGACCCACATAGAAAAATGTGAGGGGCCTCAAAGATGCCAATCGCTGCATCAAAATCTTCATAAACATATTCCCCAAAAGTTGTGCCTCCACCTGATTTCACACTCCTACCCAATGCTTTGAAAGGTTCAAGATGCTATATTAGAGCTTCTAGCGAACCCAAGAGGGAATCAACAGTAGAGAAAATTTCCCACATGCCCTCAACACCATCCGTATCCTCATCGTCTTTAGATTCAAAGGCACCCTCCAAATCTCCTGCCCCCAGATTCAAAACCGTCCTCCCTCTTAGTCGCCCACTCCTCCCACTCCTCCCACTCATGATTCAACTGCAAATGTTAACACATGGTAAAAATATGTATAATTTTTCTTTTAAGAGTTACCAACTATATGAAATATATATGGATAAATAATTCTAATGACTGTACTTAGTTATGAATAGAAATAGCAAACAGAATATAAGACTTCTTAATAAAATAAGCATATATCTCCTTAACTTACACTTTGATAGATTTATGTAAACTAATGCATTATGATGATTGAACATTTTGACAAGCACTTTGTATATAACCCTTGCTCAGTTATTTATGGCACTATAGTTTTCAAATGCTTCATAAACCATTTTTCAAGTGCCTAAATGATATATACAACATTTCGAGTATTGTTAAAACAATTCTAAATGATAAATACATGCCCAAATTGGTTACCAATAACCACCCCCCCCCGCGACACACACACATATTTATTAATAATTTTATATGATGAAAAAAGTTAAGGAATCTTCAAAACTTAAGGCAATCAAATAGACTCATGTTAGTTCCCTATTACCCCATAATTTTAAAAAGAATGAATACCATCCATAACTATTACCTACACACCCAAATTAGTTGCAAGGAGATTTCAAACATGTTTATATCTATGAGGTTGCAAACTAAGTGGACTTAACCTTGGAGAAGACTCCACAATTAAGCACACTTGAGTTGGAGTAGTACTAGGATGAGTGATCTCCCAAGAAGGCCCAATGCTTAACCTCTGTGAGCATTACCTAGATGCAATGAGTTCTAAGTGGACCATTTATTGTGTGAGAGATGGGTTCTTGTGAACCACTACTCATGAAACATGGGTCAATGAGTTTGACTCAAAAAACTACATAGTTTGATCCTAATAGCAATATCATAATATACAAAATAACCGATTTCATCATATTATTTACCAATTACTTAAAAATAATAAACATGTGCAAAACAATATGAATAAAATATCAACTCAAATGATGAATATTATATGAAAATAGTGAGATATTGATTGTAATAATAGTATGTAGTCATAATGTCATCACATTTAATACATCATATCGAAACATTAAAAATGCACACATTTAATCAATTCATTTAAAATGTAGATTTTTTTGCTATGAGTAACAAAAACATGACGTGACATTGATCTTGGGGATTGATGAGTATTGATTATATCCTACAAACTATTCAAGAATAAAGAAATCTCATGCCCCATAGTAGAGTTGACAATCATATCAATGCTAGTAAGAGGGAAGTTATTCTTAGGTGATGCCTTATTGAGACCTCTAAAATTAGTCCATGTTTATATTTCCATTATTTTTTGCTACTAGCATAATATTATAAATCCACAATGAATAGTTAAGGGATGCAATGAATCAGATTTTTAATAACATTTCAGTTTCCTCTTTTACCAACAAAGAAATCTTAGGACAATTCTTTCTAAATTTTTGTTTTATCAATATTTTTTTATTATTAATAAGCATGCATTTATATTAATAAAATAGATAGAAATACATATTCATAAAATAAAGTGGGTGGTAAAAAGGAACACCCCCATAGTCATATGGGCAGAGTCCAAAAGTCTAACATAACATGGGCCAAGCCTAGAAAGCAATAACCATAATAAACATGAAAATAAAAAAGGTCACCAGGCAGCCAAAGTAGTGCTAGCAGAGGGTGGAGGGTCCCTGTCATTCGGTTGCTTTCCCCATACATCAGTGGGGTTTGGAGTGACATCAAGAGGACCCAACCATCGTCATATTCTTTTTCTTTATCTTTTTCATTCTCCTCACATCTGGGTGAGATTTCCATGTTCAAACACAGGAGCCACTTCGCAAAATTTGGCCAACTAGAGCCATTACCTGGAGTAGTACTAGTGGGCCACTTAGAAGAACCACTACTGCCCCTCGCCATCCCTCCAGAGGGCCACCCCAGGTTAGCTTGTGGAGGAAGAGAACATGCCATCACTATAAATACTCATTATACTCTAACATGATCATGCAAATTACTCATAGTAATTGTGAGTAATGTAGAATAATTATGACACCCATAAGCATGTAAACATTCACTATTTTTTTTTTAATCTAATTTATCCATGTCTCCACACGTATGGTATTGCCAACTATAAGTGGGATCTATCCTCAATAAATTACTTGTTAAACAAATAAGGAGTTCTTGGTTGTCTTAGGGACCATTTATGGAAAATAAGGTTTACCAAAAATAAGTGCAAGCAACAAAAGCATGCTAGAAACCTTTATCAAAATGAAAAGTAGCGAGATCCTCATAAATAGGAAAATTTAAGTAAGAGATTAAAATTATCTAAAAAAGAAAATCAAGATGTGAAGGAGAATCAAGTAGAAAAATATCTACCAACTTTGCACGTACCAGCTATAACAAATAATATATCTCATGAATAGATGTACATATTGTTTGAAGCTTCAATTTTTGTTTATTTTTAAGTGTCTTCACCACATTAAGATGAAGGTAACCTATACCTTTTGTTGTGTGTTGATGCTTTAATTCAATCGATTCAATATTTAATTTTGTTTATTTAAGTGCAAATCTCTTCCTTTCTAACCATATTTATGTAACATATGAAATTCTTTACCATATTAAGGTAAACTCACAATATTGAGTCTCAAACTTAGGACACAAGATTTCTCAATTTGATAGGAGGTGAAAAGTTAAAAATATCTTTGTTTGAAAGTATCTTCAAATGAAGGTACCTTCATTCGAAGGTGAGTCAAAAGCTCCTTCATTTGAAGGTGTAAAATGTTAAAAAACCCACAAATTATTTCTTAAACTTTAAAATAGATAAATTAGAATCTATAGACAACATCTCAAAAATCACTAGCTCATGAGAAAGTGAAAATTTGGTGAAAATGTTGATTTCAATGTCCCACTTTGACAAAAAATTAGGACACACTATTATGGGGTCACCCATTATAAAAATACAATCATCATCAAAATCAATCTTATCTCCAATATTACAAGCACACCCATCCTTGTGAATATCCTCTCCAATGTTGTCATGTAAGGATGAAGGTTATTGACCATATGTATCATAATCCGTGTAGAGAGAGGGGAATCTTAAAATCACTATTCACTTTATATTCTCCAATATAATAAGATGTAAAATAAAGAGGGACCAAAATCATCTTTGGGATGAAAATTAATATTAGACGAAGGGGAGAAATATTTCTTTGGTGATAGTCAATTTATAAGTTGGAATAAGAGTGATATGTGCCTTAGCCAACTAACAATTATTATAAGAGTTATCATCTATGCAACAACATACATCTTATTCTTATGAATGAACTTAAAAAACCAATGAAGTGTAGAAGGCATTGTTGTTATAGCATGAATCTAATGACACCATTAAATAATGTTATATAATAAATGCTCGAAAAATACAAGAAAATAATTATTTTAATTATGCAAAATAAATATTTATTTGTAGTGCAACTTTGGAGATGTATTTAACCACATTAAATATTTATTTGGGTTCACTTATAAAGTTGCATCGTAATATTGGTTAGATATTTTATGTGTGGGTTGCACATTGGAAAAATATTTAATATTGAGAAAACTTAGCACCAAAAAGTAAATGTCCAGGTTAATGGTTTTGTGCTCTCATGCTTTTGCCAATACCATAGTTGTATTTTTGTGATCTTGAATCTATAAAAAACAAGCACAAGTTTAGTGGTTGAGGTTGGTTGACATTTCTATTGAGCTCTTTTGTGGTGTGCATATGTGAATCATGACATGGGATGTGTGGTTGCATGGTTACCCATTATGCTTGTACACATGGAGGATGTATTAGAGGAGCTTGATGTTTCATAAGTATTTATGGAGACTATATAAGTGTATTGTAACATTTCACTTGTTTTATTGCTCAATAAAACATTGAGTGTGGATGCTTTTGGAGGTTGGGTCTTTCCTTCATGGATGGATTTCCTAAGGTATACCTTGTGTAATCTCATGTCATGCCTTTGATGTTTAAATTATGGTTATTTTGTACACCTATATGCATAGTTTTATCTCATAGGGTCGTGTAGGAAAAGATTTGATCTTCCTACTACTTGCCTAGCAATAAATGACCAAGCATCACATGTAATGATATATCAATTATAAGAGGTCCAAGTGTAAGGGTCAAACTAATTATACCTAGTGATTCTCACCCTACATTATCAAATCATTATATATTGAACTTATAATTTTATAAATTTATTAAATTAATATTGACAATCAAAGATTATTTGCTACAAATGCTCAAAGTTGATCTATGATCCACTAAAGCCCTTCTAATGTTGTCTTGCTCAAACTTGACCATAACACAAAAAAAAAAAAAATGTTGTCTTGCTCAAACTTGACCATAACACATGGAAAAAAGTTGATCTATGATCCACTAAAGCCCTTATAATGTTGTCTTGCTCAAACTTGACCATAATACATGGAAATTTTTCTTGAAATTACCAAAGGTCTAGACAACTCATGAGAGCCAAATGAAATATCATGACCATGATTATTAATACACTCTAAAATCATGGCAACCTCTATAGGATTGATGTTAAATGGTATGGTGATCTATTCTAAATATTTCCTCAAACTATCTCTATATACCTTTGATGTGTGTATTACATTTAAAGAAATATTTTTGCTTGAGTGTTTCTCAGTTGATCAATCAAATTGTAATATTTTATATGCTTTTTGATATCAACTTAGTTGGAGGAGGCAAGACTAAAGCAAAATATGGTAAACTTGGCTAATTTGATTAAATTTTTGGCCCCTAGCCATTCTTTAAATGGCATGGCCAACTAAATGATAATTTTGCGAATTACATATCACATGAAATACAAGAGGCTTAAGCTTAGATACATTTAAAGGTACGACACACTACAACATGAGTAGGAGATAAATTCATAGAAGGAGCAACACTTTTTATAGGTTGTGTTACATGAAAAGCAAGTGGCTTAGATTTGGAATCAAAGATATTATGAACATCAAGGGCGGAACATCAAAAGACATAATATCACTAAAGCTCATTGATGACTCTCTAGGGAGGGTCCCAAGGAATGATTAGTAGAAGTATAAAGCAATGAAGCACAAAATGAGATCACCCTAGGTCATATGTAATAATACAATAAATAATAAACATCTAAGAAGGCGTTATAGTATTATAAAACATAAAACATTATATATGTAACAAATGATTTAACATCATTCACATGCAAATAAAAGAAACCAATCAAAGCACATGCATGTGTAAACATTTTAAAGTTCATCCAAGTTAGAGGTTTAAAATGCATATGCATTATAAAGAGCACACACCTAACGAGGAAATTTAGGCAAAATATCATATAAGAAAACCACATGGAAATACAACCATTGCCTAGTACATTAATCATCTTTAGACAAGGAAAAATAATCATCACTAAATAGTATAAATGGGTCAGTTATGAAATTTAGATCTATTTGAAATAAAAAATAAGTTGTAAAATATGAAAACTATAATCAAAATTAAAACCTTAAAGCCAAAAACCTAGAGGGTGTAAGATCTAATGGATTCATTGAAAATGAAAAGATGTAAAATAATTTCCTTTTAAATTATCAAGGGTAAAAAAATGCAAGCAATCACTAAAAAATAGATTACCTTAAATACTATAGTTGAGTCTCACAACATTGCATAAGGATGCTTATAAAATTGACAATCAAGATTAGGCTACTTAGCTTTGGATGTGACACAATAAGGTTTGGTTATTCAAACTTAATAATTCAATTTTGGTTTTTGCTCTCAAATTTGAGGTTATGAAGCATCAACAAACTAATAAATGACATGCACTTTATTTTTGTTCAACACACACCTACAAAATTGATCTTTGCAACCATTGCTTTGAATCTTGATTTGTAGTTCCAAACTTTTGTTACAACTTCAATCTCTACACTTTTGGTCTTCAGAAGTATGTTCATCCTTGCTCTTCGAAAATAATAGTGAAAATCAAAAGTGCTCATAACATAGGTGGAACTTGCTGTGTTAGGAAAGGAAGATGACTAACTTCCTACCCTTTGCCTTAGTCAAACTCTTGAATTGATTTAACCATTTTGAACAAGTTGGAAGATATGCCAAACAAAAATGCAAATGTCTATATTGCTCTTATGATCTTAGATGTTGATGCAATGATCATTAAATAATGGTTTAATAACATACAAATAATTTTTGTGGATAATTGGATGCCTAAAATAAATTAGGACTTTGTCTTTTTATATAATTCAATGACACAATTTACATATTTCATGCTTAAATTGATAAACTGAATAATTAAAAATTAGTCAATTTAAGCACATAATTAAATTAAATTTTTAAAAATTGAATATCAATCTTATACAACAAATCTTAACCCAAATTAAAACCACAACTATAATTTTAAATAAAAACATAAAAAATAAACATTAAAAATGAAACTACTAATTAAAGAAAAAGAAAACGTGAACAGAAAATACAAGATAGAAACTGATTTAAGAAAAATCTCGGCAGCACACACTGAAATTTTTACGAAAGATTCAAATGTAGTCTAAAACAAATTGGGGAAAATGGTAAGAACGCGAAGCTAGTTTTAATTTTTCTATCCTATGAGACAAAAATAGATTGGTTTGGATGAGTCTTTTGAACAGGGGGCAGGGCAGTTCAGTGGGCGAGTCCACCTTCACCAGCAAAATATATCTGTCATGCCGGCCATGCTCTGCGTATCACTGGTGTCGCCCACATCCTTATCTCAACTACGTTGCCCCACCCCATTAATCCACGACACTCGCTCACCCTCAAGAAGAAGAATACTAGTTTGCTTGACAGACAGCTTCCAAGGCATCGCGGTTACCGACAGACTTCCTAGTGGGAGAAGAAATGTAGAGCCATACGACCACCCAGTTGAAAATGATGGTAAAATTAGACGAGTGGAGGTCCCCGCACACGTAGATTACATATCTAGTGTAGCGAATCCTTTTGTCAAGCATTTAGTGAAGCTCCGCCGGAGCTCATCTTATCGCCGTTCTGTGGGTTCTGTTGTTGTACTTGGCACCACCCCTTTAAGGTATTATACGACCACAATATTTTAATTTAGAGCTGCTTGAAATCAAGATAATTTTTAACAGAATGCGTTTTTTGCTCTGTGGGCAATCCTTTATTGGTCAATCAGTACGCTTTTTTATAGAAGAACAAAAAACAGCTCAAGTTTCTATTGGTTCTTTTGAAACTGGAATAAAAATGAGTAGCAAATCCTACGGTTTTTGCTTTCAGATGTTAATCAATGATTGTTATGATATATTTTCTTATTTCTTTTTAAAACGAAGAAATCATAATTTTTCTTGCTTGGGATAAGCTTGAAATTGAAGGAGTATGTTATTGATGCATATAAAGTCGAAGGTCTTGGGAAACAGAATATAAATGGAGCTCTTTATAGATTTGTGTTAATGGTTGTGTCTCTAGATGAAAATGTCCAAGTTCATCTCATATTTAAATTCTGTGCTATTTTTATAGCATTGAAACAATGGTACTATAGCGCATCTACACGTTAGGCACATCCCAAACAATTTTACCAGAAAAGGAAAACAGTAGGCGAAATGAAAACAAGTTCCTAACATTGGAGATAAGAATTTTTTAAGACACTTGAAAGAGTTATTAAATTTTAAGTATCATCATGCCCAAAAAATTGCATATTATTCTTTTCTATTAGCACAGAGCTATTCAAATTCATTACTAAGATTTTTGTTTTTTAAACGTAGAGGTAAAAATAAATTAAAACAACTGATTACAGAGTAGGTCTGGCAGTCTTAAAAACACTCATGGCACAACAATTCCAGAGAATCAAGAAAATCGAGATGGACCAAAAATAGACAATCAGCAAGAGCAGAGAAACCCTCCAAAAACAAAAAATATTCACAAAGGACAACTATTCTTAATTGTGGCACTTCCCTAAATTATTGGAGTTTTTAGATTTTGGAATATTTATCCACATTGCTTTTATGGAAGAAATTCCAGCTCCAAGATTGCAGTCATCTGCTCATGCTGCACTTTACCACACGACCTTCAAACCAAGCAATTTTTACATTATGCAATTGGTGGAATATGATGAAGCCAAAAGGCAGTTTGTGGATGATTGTACATACTACAGACCACATGTTCATATATTGAAGGAGCTAGTGATTCAACAGGAACAATGGATTGGATGTGCCTTTTCTGTAGGTTTCCAAAATTGGGTTCAAAAGCAGGAGTTGGGTACGTAAGAGAAGGATAGATCGATTAAACATTACAGCATGTTGAGAAACTAAACTTTGTCATTGAACCAGCTCGGATTACTCTTACAACAGGCCATCTGTAATTAAGGTTTCAATTTGAAGCTCCAGTGAAGTTACATGTCGAGGTCTTTCTCTTGATCATCTTTGGAATGCTAGAAGCCAGACAGACATTGATTCATCCATTGATCTATTTTTCTTTGCAAATGGTGTAGCATTTTGTGGGCACAGGTTGTTCTGCTTGATGCAAAAGACACATTACCTGGTAGAGAATGTACCAATTATATGCCAACAGGGTACATGCTCCCAAGTTACAAGAAAATGAGGACAACAATTTTGACATGTAAGTAGTCTCACATTGAATTGAAATTCCATGAAATCAGAAAAACTTGGAGGGATTCTGGGCTTCAATTGTTTCAGATGGTTGGGCAAATATCAACCATTAATATCTCTCTGATTCTCATTAATGTTTAGATTTTTAACCAAAAAGAGGTTATGTTTTTGAAAGGTCATGGTGCTATAGGGAGGACCAAGAACGTGCATATTTGAAGAGCATCTCCAAAAGGGCATTTTTAAAACTTGATCCTGACTATTCAGACCGTAACAGATTATCCAGTCAACCATGTTCTTGCAACCTCTATGATTGCATTAACCTGCTATTTAAGGATGTTAATAACCTTGTTTGGGTTGGACGGGCATTAAATGAAAGAAACCTTTTGCATAATTACAATACTAATCTGCAAATTCTTTGGTAATCTACATGAAATATGCTACTCTGAAATTTCGACAATGTGCAGGATACAGATTTGTTTCAATATTCATTATATTGCAATGTCTCTAAAAGGGTGTTAGTCACTTACAGTTTTGGCAGTTTTTCTTGAGTGACAAACATAGAAGGGTCCAATTCTGGTGATAATAAATAGGTTTGAGGTGGCTAGAGGATGTAGGGACCAAGACAGGTCCAATTTTGAAGCTCTTCAACATTGTGATATTGCTATCAGGATTCAACCGTGTAGTTTTATGAGTCAAACTCATTGACCCATATTTCATGAGTAGCGGTTCACAAGAACCCATCTCTCATGATAGTGAATTGTCCACTTAGCACTCATTGCATCTAGGTGATGCTCACAAAGGTGAAGCATTGGGCCTTCCGGGGAGGTCACCCATCCCAGTACTACTCCAGCTGAAGCGCATTTAACCATGGAGTTTCCTGCAAGGTTAAGCCCACTTAGGTTGCAACCCCATTTGCAAAACCTTAAGCAAGTGTTGTGCCTTATGAACCATTCATTATAGAGCCCCTTTAGCTCATCAATTGATAAGTACGAGGTATTTTCCAGTGTGTCAAATTGTGATATTGCTATCAGGATTCAACCATGTAGTTTTACGTGTCAAACTCATTGACCCATATTTCATGAGTAGTGGTTCACAAGAATCCATCCGTCGTGATAGTGAATAGTCCACTTAGCACTCATTGCATCTAGGTGATGCCCACAGAGGTGAAGCATTGGGCCTTCCTGGGAGGTCACCCATCCCAATACTACTCCAGCTCAAGTGTGCTTAAACACGGAGTTTCCCCCAAGGTTAAGCCCGCTTAGCTTGCAACCCCATTTGCTTTTGATAGGGATCAGCCATGCTTAAGGAATTTATATGAGATCTTTGCTTAGGTGAGAAGGAATCTTCGTCAAATAATATTTAATGAGCATTCTGATGTTTTAATATGATGATGGATTTTTTGCATGATCTTAATCTCTTGAAATGGAAGATGCTTCACAGCCCCCTTCATTCAAGTGTTGCTTTATTTCGCCCCAATTGATTTCATAAGAAATCAAAGGAAGATGAGTTGATGGAAAATTATTTCTTTCCCAATAAGGGTTATAACCACAAGGATGGCACTGTAAGAGTCCAAAACTGTACAGTTTGACACGGCATGTCCAATGATAACATAAATCCCCAAAAGAAGCCAGTATGGCATGAAAATGCAATGTTGTGTGGTTGACAGGTGTCACCAAGGTAAAACCATGTTTATCAACCCTTTCTCTTGTTGCCTTTGTGTTTGTTGCTTGTCAACCAATGTTTTCTTGTGTTCTTGTTATCTTTTAAAAACTTGGCGCTCTTTGTGTTTTGGCAAATTTGCTACTTTGAGCAGGTGGCAAAATTGTTTTTGCTGTTGTATTTCTATTTTTGCCACAGTTTTTTTGGTTTCTGTCATGGTACTTTTGTTTTCACTGCGGTATGTTCAATTTTGCCATGACAATTTCTTAAATCTCAAAAGTGGCAACTTTTTGCCAGCTGACAATTTTTTTCATATTCAGTTGCATGTGCAATTTGCTTCCAAAACATGAGATTCTCTTGTGTTCCTCTCCAAATGTTCCCAATTTAGATCTGCGAATTGTGCCTTCATCCCCAGACAAGCCCTCATGTACAAAATAGGAAAAGCAAGTTATTTTCAAGGGTCCAAGAAATTTATATGAAGCATCTAGACTCTACTGAGATTTCTTTGTGACCATTACTCAATTCAGTCCAATCATTTCCTGCCATTACCACCATTTTGTTCCCAGTATTTAGTTTCCTTTGTTGACCCTTGCCTTGGAGATCCACTCTAGGATAATTGCCCTTAGGAAGGAGCCACAAAAAGGGATATAAAATTGAGAACATCACAACCATCATCTCCAAATTTGGTTTACATCTGAAGCACTGTGCTCTAGGTGTGGATTTTCCTATTTTCTTTGTTGTTTATTAGTGTAGATCTTTTTGTTGTAATTATTAGAATTTCCTGTTTTCCTAGAATTAATTTTTTGTTTTAAATAATTTATAGTTTGAAATTTGTGTAATTTAGATTTAATTTTGTTGTCTATGATTTGTCATTTGTTTTAGAATAAGCTTCTTCCATGTTTACTACTGAGTAAAGGCATTGTTTTCTTTAAAAAAAGTTCCTTTTGTTTGTATCTTGCTTGCTATACCTGCCACTATAGAGTAGTAAAACATAGAGGGATCCAAAGGTTTGGGTTAGATCAATTTATAACCCAAACCCCTCACTCCTTTCCCTCACATGTATTGTCTGATTTAGGGTAGCTTCTTGTCAAATTCTGTTGTTTTTAAAATAAAGAAATCTTTCAAAATTTGCAGTATTAGAACAAATCATTCTTAGGAAGACTTAGCTTTTCCCAGTAGTATCTTCCCTACAAATTTCATTTGGAAAACCTCTTGGGACATTCCAAAGGAAATTCATTTCAGGGTGATTCTAGGAATTTCCTCAGTGGATTTAGGCAAAACAAACTTCGACAGAAGATCTTAACATAACATGTCTGTGCTGTATTTTTTGGAAATTCCCAATGTGTACATCCTGGTTATTAATTGTCTGCAAAAGAACGGTTATTTTTATCTCCAGGATCTGGTTTCTTCTTTCTGCTTCTTCAATTGTATTTTCAGAAAAAGTATAGATTTCTGCTTTCTTAAAAAGAGTTTGCTTTCCAAAACAGAATTTTTTTTGTTTTCCAGAAAGAAGTATGACTTTCTAGAAAGGTTAAATTTAGCTTGCATTTAATGAATTAGCAGCATTAAATTAGTTAGTTCTACTTAATTAGTTGTTTACATCTAATTAATCAGTTGCATATCATTTCATTTATAAAAATACAAAAAGAAAAAAGGGCATAATTAGTTTCAGTCGCATTTCCAGTAAATTTGATTAATTATTTTACTATTTCATTTGAAGCAATTAGAAGCATTGTCTTTGTTAATATAGTTCTTTCAAACAACAAATACATACAAAAACATTACAAAGCATAAAAAGTCAAGCAAACTTACCCCAACAACACCTTCCAACATTATCAACATATTCAATACATCAACCACATTCTTAATATAAACACCTCCTACACGCATTCAAAACACACTCATCCATTTCTGAGTATCCATGCAACATCCACATGACTCCCTTGCTTTAGAGCAACCTAGGGTATAGAGTGGGAGTAACTGGATATTAATAGCAGTTTACAATTAGTATTTCAATCAACCTCTTTTCCACCTCTCGCAGTCAACCAACTTTGTGCTCTTGAGGAAAAGGAGCGGATAGCTAGAGGGGAACAAGTCCAAGTAGGGCCATTCAAGCCTCAGTGAAGTCGGCATCAATCTGGTCCTCCCCTTGATCTTCTGCTACCACAGCCTCTTCAAACTCAGCCACCACATCAGAAAAATCACAGCAACATCCACAGCAACTATAAATACCATCACATCATTTATGTAGTGGCTTGACTCAGCATGGTGCTGAGAAGTCACGCTTGCCAGATTTCTGTGCATACAGGTACATGGATACAGCATATGGGTTCAGTTAGGAAAGTACTTGGTGGATCAGGACTTTCAATGTCATAGGATGAGACTTTATCCCATAGATGTTTGGTAGAAGCATGGAGCCAATATGCTGTGCTATTTTTATAAGTCATGGCCTGGCCAACTACCAATTTGGCATTGAAGACACCCCTTATGGAAGTCCACAAGGGGATTGTTTTTCCATTCACTTTATATATATTGTTCAAATGTTGTACCCCTGGGTTTTGATGTTATGAACGGCTTGGTAGTATGCCCAACCTTGGAGTTCCTTATTTATTGTCTAGTTAGTCATATCATCATGCATCTGTTGGTTCCCTCCTTAAACTTCAAACTAATATCAAAATTTATTATTTTGAAGTTCAAAATTTTATGCAATTTTTTTTTCCTTTTTCCAAATTTTCCATTTTTAAGTATAATTTATAATATATTCATTACACATCACAGTAGGCTAGTTCATCTTCATGCAAGTGAAATTGGAGCTACAATTCACTCACAAAATATGTCAAACATAATTTCCTAGGTTCTCAAAAGGCTTGAGTGGTTTATGTTCATTTCAATCTTTTCCTTGTATTCCAACAACACGTGGAATGCTATGTGGGGTCCACTAGGATGTGGGATTATGATGCAGATGTAGATGATGATCAGTTGCGTTTGGAGGTATTTGCTGGTGAATGCAGAAGACATTCAGAGGCAGTCCCAGCCATTAGACTGTCTAGAGTAGTGGCTCTGGATCTCACTCCAGATGTGCCAATAAATAATGACATGGAAGGATATAGAGCGTTTGTTTGTAGGCTCGTGGGCCATGAAATTTGAGAGCATGAATTTGTTTCATGAGCATGATCAATAATATTAAGTATGGCACACTTTCTGATCTTTTTTTCTTTGATAGAGAAAGCTCCATTTATCATCAAAGAGGGTACTTAACTCCACACACATGATATGATTTCAGCATATGCATCCACTTGATTTTTGTATTGCTTTGGTTTCCTTGATTTCTTTGCCGTGTCTCATTTTCGTAACATAGATAGACACCTGGATGTATGAGTGGAGCTCAACCAATTTCTTGGCTGAAAGATTTACATATTTATGAGAGAAGACAAGGAGGCTATGACAAACCTAAGAACCTATCTATAGAGTATATGCTCATGGTCCTCAAAAACTCCATAAGAAACTTTGGATAGGTTTCTGATATTATAAATTCTCAGCCACAGACCTTCTTGTCTATCTTGAAGGCAAGTTTTAGACATTGTCTCCAAAGGTCTCAAAGAGACTAGAGAAAAGTGATTCACATACAAGATTGAGAATACTTTTCTAATTGAATAAACACATAAAGATAAATAGGGATGGGTTAATTTTTTGGTATGTCTTGGTGCCATTGTTAACCCCCAAACCTCTAGTATTGACAGCTACATTTGGAAGGGAGTGGACCATCTATACAATCTGTCCTCATGGATAACAAACATATAGTGACATAAGGTGATCAGACAAGAACAACGTGATAGGGAATGCAGATGCATGCAGAGGAGAGAAAAGATTTAGCTCTTTCTAGAGCTCCTTCCCATCTATAGAAAGAAAGTTTGGTAGAGCTAGCTTATCCTTCGACAAGTTTTGTTAGACTATTTGTTTTTTGTTCATCTATATGGATTATTTTGTTGTATTCTCTAAATACTATGTTTTTATATTAAATGCCTTGTAATGTCCCCTTCCTAGTCAGCGCAGCTGGATTTGAGGTTAGCCTATTATTCTGATCCTCGTAGGCTGACAGATGTGTGTAGAGGATCATTTGAGGCAGTTATCTGGTGTTCGGGAACATTACTCCTTCAGTTGATTCAGGTTTGGCCTTCGTAGACTCTTTCAGAGGGGTTTTTCAGATACTTACTATTTATAGTAAGTTAGCAGGCGGAAGCTGCTATTTTGGGCAGGGCACCTGGTTTGGCTGGTCAGCTTAGTATCGACCCGGTTTGATGTTTGGTTGAGCAAACGGGGGTTATCAGAAGCATTTAATAATAATTGATGGAATAATTAATTTGACTTTATAATATAAAGTTATTTTAATGAAATATTAAAGTTAATATTTAAATGGCTAATTATAAAGTATTTTTAATACTTTATAAGGAAAGAGGAAAAAATAATATTTAATGAGTTTAATATTCATTAAATTAAAAGGACGCCATTTAAATAAATATTAGCCAAAGTATTAAAAGGGCGAATATTTACTATTAAATGCATTTTTATGAATTAATGAGGAAAGTCGCATTTTTGAGAAGAAACTTATATATTCTCTCAAGGACAAATCAAACTCTTATGTTATGATTATTCAATTTGTCTTATTTTCCACTTTGAGCATTGGGGTTTGCAAAACAAGGGTTTCTGCAGACATTGATTTTGGAGAACGTTCCCTCTTCAAGATCTGGCATACTGAGACTGTGAAATACCAGTTGAAGATTGTCAAACTTCGTGACTTCATATAGAGGTTGCAGTTGTGCTTATTGGATTGATTCAGGAAGGGTTTGAGAAGATTATTTATCAGTTATTGGTGGCGACTTATTTGAGATCATTCCACAGAGTTCTGACACTTAATTCTTGAGGCCGTACTATATTTATTGCTGCTGGTTGGGCCGTACTTTTCTGTACCAGCAAGGGCCGTACTTTTCATCTGGAGAATACGCCTTCACTTTTGGTCTTCTACCTTTTTGCAACATGGACGCCTAGGGTTTCTGGAGATATTTCATTAGTTTTGAGGAGGTAGATTGCTTCATATCTTTCAGCCGTACCATTTCAGTGTCTCCTTCTGGCGCCTGCAAGCTTAACCAGGTTTTTAATAAAATGATTGCCTTTTTGTCTGAATGCTTAAATATTGCAATTGTAATCATTTGGGAAGATTAATCAATTACCTGGCAACAAGATTCGCCCTTTGTTCTGTAGTTTTTATGCATCTATTATTTTATTTAAATTTTCCAGTCTTATTCTTGCAAAATCGCAAATTCTTCTTTAGTGCAAAAATACCAAAAAATCACAAAATTCAGAAAACAAAACAAAATCTCAGTGTTATTGGTCAGTGTTTGGGTTGAGAGACACCTGGTCTCTTACAGTGGTATCAGAGCATAGAATTCCTGCCATCCTGTGCTTTTTCAGTTACTTTTTCAGTCAGAAGTTTGCTTTTTAGATGCTTTTTCATGAGTAGAGACATCATTCACTATACTAAGGGTATAGGAACAGGCAGAATTGAGAATTGGACAGGTCCACCTATTCTTGAAGGTGAGACAGCATCTGGGGCTTTGGGTATTCACAGATCCAGTTCCAATAGCAGTGAAAACA
Organism: Sequoia sempervirens; assembly: GCA_007258455.2. Classification (NCBI taxonomy): domain Eukaryota; kingdom Viridiplantae; phylum Streptophyta; class Pinopsida; order Cupressales; family Cupressaceae; genus Sequoia; species Sequoia sempervirens. The sequence goes on from VDFB02122716.1 coordinate 68,150, forward strand.
GTGTCACAACATTGATGGCAGATCGTGAGATTCCAGCAGAGACACGTAGGGACTCAGGGAAAATGCATGCAGAAGGTGACATTACTGATGAGGAGTTCAAACGCAGGCATGATAAATGATGGATATGATGTCACAGTTGATGGGTACTATCAGACAGTATACTCCATCCCAGCCGCATTACATTCAAATAGGACAGTTGAGCAGGACTACAGGCGTGGACCAGCGTTTGGCATCAACACCGCGGCAGGTAGCACTGATCTATCATGAGCGTAGGCCTGGACAACCTACATTCATATCTAGAGAGACACCACCTCCGACTTCGGAGGCAGAGCAGCAGGGTCATCATCAGGAGTTTCAACCACATAATGGCATGTCGGTGGCAGATGTGA
>VDFB02122716.1:72086-123542 GCA_007258455.2 Sequoia sempervirens
ATTGGGTCAGCATGTGACACCCTCTCCAGTTCTGCCACCCCTTGATGATGAAGGGAAATTGATACTAGTACTTGAGGCCATCCTTGAGATGAGAGAGAGACACCTTCGGAGGCGGGTGATCAGGGAATATCTAATCAAGTGGTGAGATTTGCCAGTTGAGGATGCTACATGGGAGTTCGAGGAGATTTTATAGCATCTGGAGTTGAGATTGCTTGTGGACAAGCAATTTCAGGGAGGGCGGACTGTAATGTCCCCTTCCTAGTCAGCGCAGCTAGATTTGAGGTTAGCCTATCATTCTGATCCTCGTAGGCTGACAGATGTGTGTAGAGGATCATTTGAGGTAGTTATCTGGTGTTTGGGAACATTACTCATTTAGTTGATTCAGGTTTGGCCTTCGCAGACTCTTTCAGAGGGGTTTTTCAGATACTTACTATTTATAGTAAGTCAGCAGGCAGAAGCTGCTATTTTGGGCAGGGCACCTGGTTTAGCTGGTCAGCTCAGTATCGACCCGGTTTGATGTTTGGTTGAGCAAATGGGGGTTATCAGAAGCATTTAATAATAATTGATGGAATAATTAATTTGACTTTATAATATAAAGTCATTTTAATGAAATATTAAAGTTAATATTTAATGGCTAATTAAAATACTTTATAAGGAAAGAGGAAAAATTAATATTTAATGAGTTTAATATTCATTAAATTAAAAGGACGCCATTTAAATAAATATTAGCCAAAGTATTAAAAGGGCGAATATTTATTATTAAATGCATTTTTATGAATTAATGAGGAAAGTCGCATTTTTGAGAAGAAACTTATATATTCTCTCAAGGACAAATCGAACTCTTATGTTATGATTATTCAATTTGTCTTATTTTCCTCTCTGAGCATTGGGGTTTGCAAAACAAGGGTTTTTGTAGACATTGATTTTGGAGAACGTTCCCTCTTCAAGATCTGGCATACTGAGACTGTGAAATACCAGTTGAAGATTGTCAAACTTGGTGACTTCATACAGAGGTTGCAGTTGTGCTTATTGGATCGATTTAGGAAGGGTTTGAGAAGATTATTTATTAGTTATTGGTGGCGACTTATCTGAGATCATTCCACAGAGTTCTGGCACTTAATTCTTGAGGCCGTACCATATTTATTGTTGCTGGCTGGGCCGTACTTTTCATCTGGAGAATACGCCTTCACTTTTGGTCTTCTGCCTTTTTGCAACATGGACGCCTAGGGTTTCCGGAGATATTTCATCAGTTTCGAGGAGGTAGATTGCTTCATATCTTTCAGCCGTATCATTTCAATGTCTCCTTCTGGCGCCTGCAAGCTTAACCGGGTTTTTAATAAAATGATTGCCTTTTTGTCTGAATGCTTAAATATTGCAGTTGTAATCATCTGGGAAGATTAATCAATTACCTGGCAACAAGATTCGCTCTTTGTTCTGTAGTTTTTATGCATCTATTATTTTATTTAAATTTTCCAGTCTTATTCATGCAAAATCGCAAATTCTTCTTTAGTGCAAAAATACCAAAAAATCACAAAATTCAGAAAACAAAACAAAATCTCAGTGTTATTGGTCAGTGTTTGGGTTGAGAGACACTTGGTCTCTTACATGACTTGCCTTAATTTCTTGCGCTTTATACTCTCTTGTGCTAGCTTATGACATGGAGGGAAGTTGAAATGAATAAAATATAGGAAAGTGGAAAACTGTTTTCTTAGAGAAATAATTTTTGAAAAATCAAATTTAGTGCTTATCTCTAAATAGTTGTAACGCTCGAAAAACAAACACAATACGAAAAAAAAGAATCTCCATGATTAAAGCACATCACACTTAACATTTATTTCCAAGCGTGCTCAAAGGAAAGTTCAATAACGTTACTCAATACATATAAAATTACTTCATTATGATTTCAAAAGAATTTCATACATTAAGGATATACTATGTAAATCTACACAAGGTCGTGCCTTACCAAGTCTAGCCTTAAAGGCTTTCACATGAATCATCATCATCTCCACAAGACATGTAAATTCAAATAATATAACACAAATTAAGGAAGTAACAGCTACACAAATGCATCCACAAAGAAACCATAACACGAAGATTTTCATGAGTGGAAAACCTCGGTAGGGATGAAAAACCACTCGTAAAAAGTGCCTCACCCGCTTAATGAAATGCCTCATTGGTAGAGCCTTTCTGGCTACAAGTTCTCTATAGTTACAAGGTGCCACATAGGCAATGATCATACTGTTACACCGGCATGATCATTTACAACTTCATTTCACGTTTTTGCTAAGAGGATCACTCTATTTCTTTACATTACATGCATCTTGAACTGGAATCTTTAGGGTACAAACATGTCAGTTAATACATGTTACAAGATGTTCATGTATCTCCCAAATTCTCTAAATGCAATCATCTCTTTAAAGATTTAAATGATCATACACATAATTCATGACTCTTCTCTTTATAATTGACTCATAAGAGGCACATATTTTCCAAGATACTCCAACAGATGATTAGATTTTATAGATTGACCAATACTCTAATGATGGCAAGATTTTGACACACATAATAGATAACTTTTTAATGTGCAATCTCAACAAACAACGGGATTCCTTAATTTTCATTCCAGTGATGTACTATAAAGTTTATACTTTTATATTCTTTTGGAGCGAGCATAAGGACCTTTTTAACAATCAGTGTAAATATAGTCTTCATGCATCTAATATTAAATATGCAAGTTGATCTTTAGGATATTTACAACTTCATGCATTAAATAAAGATCATGAGTTACTAAGAAATAACAACTAGGCATATGTGTATTATACATTATCTTGAATAATTCATGAAATTATGGTAATGCCAACACTATCATGAACCACTCCTAGGTATATGCAAATGAGACAATTCTACCTCCAGCGAGCTCTCAAATATCACTCAAGTACATTGAAAATACATAAGCCAATGTCATAAAGCTTTGTGAAAGTAATCCTAGCACTACCAAAATGCACACATACCTATGCAGTTGTATCCAAAATGTTTACTTCTAAAAATAAACTTGCTACTATCGTATTAATGATATGCATAACCAATCAAATTATATATAACAATAGACCATCTTCTATGTTATTGGTCAACGTTCTCATATGATAAGCAAGATATATCAATTGAATCTTCTATAAAATCTAGATAGTGATGGAAGTAAAGGGTTAAGTTATCATTGTCTTGTATGAGGCATCCTATTTTATCGAGTGTAATTCTATTCTTTGAAAACTAAACAATTATCCCAAGGAGAATAATTAAATTAATCTACCACTTATTGATGTATCGAAGTAGTATCCCTTTGCTTACATTCAATTGATCAATAAATCAAGAAGTAAATACTCTATGAGATGAAACTATTATATTTCATATTCAGAAAAGAAATTAAAATAAATGAAAGGTGTAATGAAAAATTAGTGGAAATAAAACCATGTCTACTTATAATCTTCTAAAACATCATCAAATTCCAAGAGTCAAAGCTACTTGAAAATTCTATATTTGACTACACTATTGGATTCCATTTCTTTTGATGAGAAATAATTACTTATCTAATTATACACAATCGTTATCCATTCAATATATTATACAGATACTATTGAATTCCTATTCTATATAGTCATTATTCTTAAAGTTACTTTCGTAGTACTACTAAGTTTCTCTCACCAAAGTAGTTTTGAGGAATTATATTAAGAATCTTAATTCAAATTAATAAAGCTCCATACGTTAGTGGACTGTAGAGGAACAATTCCAATATATATTAATCTATGATCATAAATGGAGGTGGACTTTTATGGGAAAAGACTTAACTTGGGTTAGTAAGTTAGAGGAGAGCCATTCTCGACTATGGTAAATTCAAGAAAGAAGAATACCTTGCTGAAGAGGTGGTCATCCTATGGCTTAACAGAAATTTAGTACTCTATCTCGCTGCAAAACAGGGCTAAAGTCGTTCAAGCAAAGAGTATGAGCTTACATTACATGTTAAGTCCCATCCAATATCATACTAACACACAGAAAGTGCGCAAGGCATCTGGTGTGGGGAAACAAAATAATGATTGTTCATCAGATGCGGAAATATCTGTGTAAGATCTTGCTGTGGAAATTGGGCTATTATGAACTTCAGCATCTTATAGTAATGATACCTGAAACTATACTTATTTTGACATCTTTGATATTGATGCGTGTAACTCTGCCTATAAGAATTTGGTTAAGAACTGCCTATTGTTTGATCATGCAGGAGTTACAATCCATGTCTTCTTGGTCCTTGCAGGCCTACTGAACACAATTTCATTATAATTAGCGTCTCAATGTACCATTTTCGGCTCTTAATCTAGATATTGATGCCTACTTCCAACAATTAAAAAGGAGAACAAAAATGTTAAACAAGAAGCTTCAAAACAAAAGGTCTGTACACTCAAAGGGTGAATTTCTTTGGCATGCAAAAGATACAAAAGAAAAGAGGAAGTCTTTATCTTTGATATCATATCATAAAGAAAATTATATTTGTAATAACTTTTTATAAGCCCAACATAATGCATGTACCAGTCCTCCTTTGATTTTATTTCCACCGCATTCACAAGTTTATGGTATGATGCTATATGAGTATTAGATAAGTGTAGAAAATGTTAAAACTTTCTGGCTCAGATGTTAGGGAATGGACAATCTTCATGAAATTTAGCCGTCTTTTTTTTCAAAATTAAACTCATGTGACTCTTTGTAGACGAGTCAAAAATCTGAGAGTGACTTATAACATTCCCTATTGAGTACAGGAAAAGAGTGAAGCATAGCAGGTCAGGGAGCAAGAAAATGTACCATTGTAACCGCAGTGGAGAAGTGACCTCTTTCACCATTTCATTAACTGGAGAGTACCCTTGTGAGCTTGCACGAATAATCCCTTTAAAGCTCTCCTACCAATTCTTCCTGCCACTTTTGCCCTGCATTGATTGTGACCTGTAGAACCGAAAAGTTCCCTGAAGATTCCCCTTCTGTCCTCCTTCCGTTATAGATTTCCTATATATTTTTTTAAAAATTTTCCTCCATGCTTTTTTTCCCAGTAACCGAATACCTAATCTTGAATTTAAAATAAAAATTAATATTTATCTATCAATAGTAATAACGAAGAAATCCCTTTAGTCAACACAACTTTTTAGTTATATTTCTTGCCCAGAAAGATAAAGATCAAGAAACCATATCTTTCGTTTTCGTTTCATTTTCCTCAGCTATTAATAAAGATTTGTCCCCTTTTTTATTTCAAAAGTGAATATCTATTCTAAGTAAATAATAACAGAATCTTTTATTTCAATTCAAATATTTATTCAAAATAGTTAGCAATGGGGTAACATTTATTTGCAATTTAAAGTAATATTCTAAATTACAATGCATTATCATTCACGTGCTAAAATAAATTCTCTATTTGAAACTAATTATTTTACTCATTTGCACTTTTATTTCACTACTAATTAATTTAATTAAACATCCAAAAGTACCATCAATATAATCATTCAACTAATTTAAATATTAAAAGTATTAAAATAGAATTATTGAGTTATAAATTACTAACTACAAATAAGGGTCGTGACAATAGTTAAAAGCTGAAATTCAGTTTATGGGTTTTGAATCTTGTAGTGTGTTAGAGCATAATATTTATTAGGGGATCACACTTATTGACAAGGGGTTTAAATAACATTAATAAGGTTCTATTACAGTATAAGGTTTAGCCTTATATATAAACATTGCATACATGGCCATATAAATTTCAGTTGATTATTAATTAACAGTTTAATATTAAATATTATTTTATTAAATAAGCATCATATACCTTAATGTAAAGGTATAACCTCCCAATTGTAACGGATTTGCATCCTGCCCTTTTTTTAAGTGATTTTTCGTGTATGGAAAATTTTCATGGATGATATATGTTTGAGAGGATTTGACAATATTGCAAAAGGTATTGAGGCATTGGAAGAAGGGGAGGAGACATCATGGACAGTTGGGTTCTTGACTCTGGTTGACAGACATTGTAAGTTTTCTCATATTAAGAATGATGCTTTGTGGGGTTTTTAACCTAAGGGTTTCCCCATGTAAGTTCTTGTGTAATGTGTTGATATCTCTGCATTCTGTGATTTCATTTCAGTTATTTACTTCTGTATTATTTCTATTTCTTTATTAATTAATATTGGCCTATATTGATCCCAGTCTGCCGACAGAGTGCTTTTTTAAAAGAGTGGCCATTAGTGCATATAACTTTAATGACTCTTTTTTTGTGCTTATGCTTTTGAAAAATTGAATGTCCATGTTTCATCTTTTCTTTACAGTGAAATATGGCTTAGCTAATCTGGTATGACCTTGTCACATTACTCTGTAACTTCTTTTTAATTATGGTACAGTTTATTTCTGTTAGAGTTACATATATTTGGAGGCTAAGCTCTAAAGATTAAGCTCGAATTATTTTTCATTGTTTTCTATGTGATAAGGGTAAATGAATTATATTTTGAGAAGTGGATGTCTTTTTTGTTAAGGGAAATATCTGAATTTTTGCAAGCAAAGGAAGCCAAACCTGTAGTGGACTATCTATTTATACAAGATGGTGCTGATGTACCGGTGGGCTTAGTAGAGCCTTCTAGACGCATTGTGCGTGTAAGTCCTCTGGTGATGCAGAAATTGGCTGGGGTAGAATCAGTTGAGGCCACTGAAGCCATTGGAGTAATTAAGCTTCCTAAAAGCTTCTGGCACATGGACTCTATTGCAATTCAGTCAAGTTTCCAGAGATGGTGCTCACTGCCACATCGTCTACTTGTACTTGATGGTATTCAGGTCTCTTGTCATGTTTGCTTACATCTTTCTGGCCTAAGCTTTTATTCTTTTTGTTTTTTTCTCATATCTATCTGTACAAATGTATATTTTTTTAATTACGAAAATGCCTTTAGAGTTTTTTTCTTTTATAAAATTTGAATGCTTCTTTTCTTAAATTCTTCATACCAGTCAAGGATACAATATTCCTAAAAGTAGCAAAACTATCAATAGTTAGGACAGAAATGTATATAAGCATCATTCATATCGATAGAATTAATCTTTAAATATCCATGTTTAGGGACGTGGATGAACTCTGGATATATTTCAATGATATCCAGAACAAACTTTAGCAGAATTTCAATAAATTAAACAAATCTGGAACAAGATGATATGAATGACATAAAATCCAAGGACAAAATATACCAATATCCAAATCCTTACGTGTGAATGGTAGTTAAAAGATCCACCCTGAAAACCATATGCTATTAGAAGAAATTGTAGATTCCTCAAGAATTGTTGGTTTCAGGTCATATGGAAACTCTAGAACCTTAGAGACAAATTTGGCCAGATAAAGGACAAGAGCATTATACCCTTCATCTTGTACATAAATGAGTGTATGAAATGGAAACAAATTTCTGGGTGACAATTGAGAAGGAGATTTATGAATCAACATTTTGGATCACACCACATAATCCATTAATGGGATGAAAAAGATATTTTATAATTGCACACTAGAACTCCATTTATAGATAACTCTAGTTGTATATATGATTTGCTAATGGTAATTCTTCATCTAGCATTTTGATTGTTGGGCTTGGAGATAGTTTGGTTGAGAATAAGGGGTGTGGAAATATTTTGAGTGGACTAATTTCCCCTTGGGGTTTGAATTTAGATAATTGTCATGGTCCCTAACATGGTTGAAGTAGGTGAGAGATTGATTAATAATAGGGGCAATGGTATTGGTTTCCCTTCTCTTTCTACCACCAGCTTGGAGGTGTCATTGATTGGTGATGTCGCTAGTGGACAACATGCCCTCCTCTGAACAATTTAAATTACCATGGTATAGAGAAAGTAGATGGAGTGGTGTCCCTCAATAAAATAGAAGATTGCGAAGATAAGCTGGTGGTCAACCTTTCAGACCATGCCCTTTATAGGGCCCACTTTAGTATTTTAAAGACATGAGTAGGTTTTTCTATCATCTCTAGATTTATCCCTAAGGATGATTTAATATTTGAAATAGAGAATGTAATTAGTTTCTTATTGAATGAAGTGGTGGAAGAGATAAGACAACACCATATTGTTGCTCTTAGGCGTGGTTAACTACCCAAGTGCAACATCCCCAAGATGAGTGGACAACTACAAAGAAACTAAATGAGAATAACACTATTGTTATTATTAAAGATGATAAAGGGAATGCCATGGTGGTTATGAACAAGGTTGACTATGAGGTGAAGATGGTAAACCATTTGACAAGTAGTGTAAGTTATAAAAAATTTGATTAGAACTTTGTGATCTTGATCATGAGGAGAATGAAGAAAGAAATTTCCTAAGCTTCACTTAAAGATAGTGTGAAGAAACATCTTGCCCTGATAAATAAATCACTTGGAGGATATATGGTGTACCTAAGATTCATAAAGATGGAGTTCCATTAAGACATGTTAGCAAGATAATACAAAATGGAACATGTAATGATAAAATTTTCTTCAAACTAGAAGAGGAAACTCCCTTTTAACTTAAAGTCAAACTAAAGCCTAGAACCTAAAGAAATGATCTCTAGCTTTTTACAATATGTACAAGTTAAATCTCTGGGTTTTGAGCATGTATTGTAAAAAATCTAAAGAAATTGCCCATCTTTTTAGTTCTTGGGCAAGGGCACAAGGCATATCAGCACTTCTACTCAATATGAGAGGTTTTTTTGTCTTTTATCTTGAAAGCAAATAATCTAAATAGCTATTAAATAGTCACTCTTGTTAATGTTATAGCAGCTTCGGTTGATCCTTCCAGCATCGAGTAAAGTCATAAATAAATGTAGCCTATTGGCTATTTATTTATATGTGAGAATAAATGAGCATGGGCGCATCTCTTTGTAAATAATGTACTTATTATTTTTGGGCCGACCTTTCTTTGTAAATTATATTCTTCTTGGGCCGACATCATTTATGAGTTGTAACTGTCTTGTATCTTGGCCGACTTATTCAAATTGTAATTTATGTTTGAGGCCGACCTTGTGAGGTCTATTATGGCCATGTATTTATTAGAGACTACTTCTCTCCTTGACACACAATCAAGGAAGCTCGAATTATTCTTTCATTCAAGTGCGAATTCCTTCAAGAGCAGATTGTGAATCTCCCTAAAGTGCAGATTTAGATCACAAGGAAGAGCAGATTATCATCGGTTATTGCATCTAGAGTTGATGCTAGATATTGGCCCTGTGATTGGCCTCATTGTAAAGTGAACTGTTGCCATTATTATATATACAAGGGGATCTTTGTTGCTGGGTTTTTCTCCCTCAAGTGGAGGGTTTTCCCAGGGTATTTACTGTGTTATTGTCTGATTTGAATTAAATTCTCTGTGCATTAATCTGATCTTCAGTTTTCAACAACTCTTTCCAGATAAAAGTAGAGACTAGAAAACATGAGTGTGACACCAAGCTTGAATTGGAAAAAACACAAGATATTATGGATCGAATACCAAGATTTGTATAAAAGGCCACAAAGCCCAAACCAACAATTATAGCAATACGAAGTCTGCAATAACTATTCAACTCACAAAATCACAAGAACAAGTGAGCTTGAACAAAAATCTCAATAGCAAGTAGGCATAAAATTCCAATTCCATCACTTGTATTAGATAATATTCTATATCAAAACAATGTACAGCAACTATGGACCCTATGTTAAGAATAGTTCACTTGCAAATCAAGCGAAGCCTGAATTATCAATTCATTCATAAATACATCAATTAAAATAAGAAATCTTCAAAATAGATTTTCGATAAGAACATAGGCTACAACAAGTAGGTCTTCTAGAAGGTCATCTAAAAATAAAACATCTGTTAGTAGATCTTCTAGAAGATCACCTTGAAATAGCTGCCTCCCAAGAAAAAATTACAACTAAAATTAGTTGTAGCTAAATTTATCATGGCTAAAAAATAGCTAGTTTGGTGTTGATTGACTCCTCCGAGTGATTTTGATGTTGCACCTTCATTCAAACCATGGCGGATCCTTTCAAGAAACTTGAAACCAAACCCTAACAACCATTGACAACTCACCAAACAATCTTGGTGACTTGAATATGATTCATTCCTTAGAAACTTGTTAAGTTTACTATTTAGTGCCTTAGATGTTGTCAATGATGAAGACCTCTTTCGAGAAAAATTATCAACCTTGAAGTGCCTTGGATTGAAGAATGAAGGAAACGATAAGGTTTCCAATGAGGACTATTGTAAATGATGAAGACTCAGACAAGTGCAATGAAACTTGAAGAATTTGCTGCAAAACTTTCTTCAATGTGGCATCTTTTGTGTTTTGAAGGTGAATTTGGACTTCTCCATGTAGAGGGCATGCTTTGAGTTTAAGGACAACTTTTCTCACTTGAAACTTGTCTATTTCCTCTTGAAGTTCCCACTGTTGAGTCACCAAAGCAACTTTTGATGTTTTTGACTTAAATGACTTAGGCACACTTTTTGTTATATTTCTAAGTTTTCATTGTCACTTAAGTGAAAAAGCATGATCTTTTTCACTTATGCAACTTTTTGCCCTAATGTTTCATGGACATTGGATAGTTTATGCAAGTTCTCACTTGAAAGTTCACTTTGTTCTTATTTGAAGTTCCCTTAAGTATTTTTCTATTTCCTAGAGCACTTTTGAGACACTCATGCACCTTTTTTGTTCTAATTTGAAGTTCACTTAACTCATGGACATACTTTGAGGCTTGTATGCACTTTTTCTACTTGTGCTTTTTCACTTATGCAACTTTTTATTCTAATTTTTCATGGACATTGAATAAGTTATGCAAATTTTCACTTAAAGTTCACAATTTGTTCTAATTTGAAGTTCCTTTCCCTAATCGGATTTTCCATCTTTAATCCCTCCCAGAGGTAGGAGACCAAGGAACATTTCATTTTCAAGTGCCTCATTTACTATGAGATCTAGGGGAGATACTATTGCCTGTACTAGGACGCATGCAATCATCCCGCTACTTTCTTTAGATATATAGACCAATGGTGTTTTTGAGTTAAGTGGCTTAGGCACACTTTTTCTTATATTTCCAAGTTGGCATTGTCACTTAAACGAAAAAGTGTGCTTTTTCACCAATGCAACTTTTTTTGTTTTGATTTTTTATGGACATTAGACAACTTATGCAAGTTTTCACTTAAAGTTCATTTTTATTGTAATTTTGTAATGTCCCCTTCTCTCTCCTGAGCAATGCAATAATTCAATTAGCCTATTCCAGAGTTCCTGTAGGTTGGTTGATGTGGTTAGGGGACTCAGTTGCCAACATTAATGTTCAGTGTTGGGTTTTTCGGAGGGGGTTCCTATTTCTAGCAGTGGCTGGTCTTGATGTTGCCATCTTCAGTTGGTCACAGTTTCCTGATTGGTCTTTAGTTTCGCTCAGTTTTTTGCATTTGGCATATCTTACTATTTATAGTAGTGCTAGTTTTAGTAAGTCACCTTTGGGGGGAGTTGGTCCCAGGCCAGTGTTCTTGCAGCAGCATTATTATCCAATTTTTAGTTGGAGAGCCTAAGGTTGCAGTTTAATATTTGCTTGTTTGACTACTTAAGTGATTTTATAAAGTTAAATTATAAAGTTATGTTATAACATTATATTGAGGGGTAAAGTGGTCATAAAAGTGTGCCAATGCGCCTAATGAAACAATTTTAAGTTGTTTTTAAAAGTTCATTAAATATTATATTTCCTTCTTAAGCTTGGATGCCTATGAGAAAAGGAGATAATATTATAAAATGTTAAAATATTAAAAAGTAGAAGGGCATGCATTTCTAGAGAGGAATTAAGAGTTTTTTAAAATCCATCGTTCTAAGTTCATATTTTGAAGTTGGTTCTCATTTTCATCATCTAGACTTTGACAACATACTGAAATGCTTCCGAATTGTCTTCTGATTGCCTGGGCTGCATTGTGAGGATGAGAACCCTCCATCGTATTGGCTGGTTTTGGTGGTGAAACATCCACCCTAATTAGATATTGGTGTTTACAGATAGTTGAGATCATAGGAGCTTCAAAAGATTGATTTACAGTGAAGAAAAGATGAGGATATTTCAGTATTTTTGATGGATTTTGGTGTGGAATGCTTCGTATTCAGTTTTGGTGTGTTTGCTAAAGATTTTGGTGTGTTTGGTTTCATTTTCTGGGCTTTGCATTTCTAGGTGAGAATCCACCTTATGGCTCACATCTCTAAGTTGACCTGAAGAATCAAAATGGGTATTGGAAATAATGATGAGACTCTCTATGGTGATTATTTCAAGCACTAGTTTGTATTTTTTGATGAAGATTTGGATTTTCTAAGGTGAATCGAACTTTTGAGAGGGATGCCTCTCTGCTGCTGTGAAACCCTTGTTGCAACCAGCAAAGCTGGGTTTGGTCATTGTTCTTTGTGAAGCTGAAAAAGGAGGCAAAGGTGTTGGGAAACTGTTGTGACCTTTTCACACATCGCCCCATTCAAGATGGGGACCCCTAATTTTTGCTCCATTCTGGTCTTTTGGCTTTGGTTTTTGTCTCTCTCTCTCTCTCTGTCTGTCTCTTTTTTGATGTCTGCCTTATGGGGACGTTCCCGTCTGCTAGCTTAAACGTAAAATTTGGCCAAGTCTGAAAATTAGGGTTTCCATCTTTCCGGTCAATCTGAGGTCAAGCAAGGTGAATAAATTAAAAACAGAGACTAACATTGAGGTTAGTGTGCTTCCAATAGGCCCTTACTGAAATTTCATCAAATTGCAGGTACTTACTATTTTTAGTAAGTATGCAATTCAGGGCATTCCGTTAGCATTTTTGAAATTCCGACAGTCATATTGCATTTAGAACACATCAAGTTACTCGTGTGCAAAATTTGAGCTGAAACAGACAACTTGCTATTTTTAGCAGTTCAGCTTCCAGAGCAGATTTCAGGGCTTAGATGCAGAGTTTTTCAACACATGTCTGCATATTCCTTCTGGGTTTTTCGAGACCTTCGCGACAGTATAACATGCAAAATGAGATGACAACTTTCAGAGTTAAGCCTTCCGAGGCTATTTTTAGGGTTTTCATGTCAGGGTTTCCTTTGCATGTCGGCATATTCCTTATGGGTTTTTCGAGAGCTACGCAGTGATGTGACATGCAAACGGAGATGGTCACTCAGTGAGGAACTTACTATTTTTAGCAGGTGCATCCCGACAGTCGCCTCCCAGCACTTCAGAATCACGGGCTGATCACAATGCAGCAAAAACGAGAACAAACGAAGATCATTTGATATGCATGCAAAACAAATTAGGGTTTCTAGCTTTAGGGCCTGAAAAGAGGGGTAAAAAGTCAGAATTTTCGAAAACTGGTGTAAACCACTGCGATCAGCATCCTTCAAGCTATTTGTTGGTAAAATTTGAAGACAAACAGAGCACTTATTATTTATAGTAAGTCATTTTGGAAACAGGCTAAAAATAGCAAATCAGTTGCATGCGCTGATGTCAACGGGCAGGTTACGTGGTGAGGAGCATGTCATTCAAATTTCAAATCAAACGAAGTTGTAGAGGTATCAGAAGCAAGCAATTTCTATAAATAGCAAACGACCTTCAGAAATGGGCTAAAATAGCAGGCCAACCCGAAATAGCAGTGTCAACATGTTGATGAAGTTGTGAAGATGTAGCGTTCAAAATTTCAAATCATTCTGAGCTTCAGAGATGCAAGAATTGAAGGGCTTACTATAAATAGCAGGCATGGATAAACTGGCGAAGACGAAGAAAAAATGGCTAAGTATTGGACTTCATCCTGCAGCTACCTGAAAATGCGCCCATCTTGACCTTGAGGTGTTTAAATTTTTTTTTTTTTTAAAGTCAGGAGTTCATCCTTCACCCATGGCCAAATGCACCCAAGTTGATGAAGAAGCATAAAAAAATTCTAAGTATCAAAACTCGTCCTCCTGCCTAGCCAAAATGTGCCCTCATGCAAGCAAAGATGTTAGCAAAAAAAATTCTAAGTATGAAACTCGTCCACCTCCTATGGCAAAATGCGCCCATGCAACAAGAAGGTCAAAGAAGTCAACATGTTTCATCCTCCTCACCCATCAAAATGCGCCCACATTGAGAGAGTTGATAGCAAAAATTTCTAAGGCATGGAAATATCCTCCACCACCCCCCAAATGCGCCCATCCTTCATGCATGTTCAAATGCGCCCAAAAAGAAGGAAGTCAAAGGAGTCAACAACTTTCATCCTCCTCCTAGGCCTAAATGCGCCCAAATGGGGCCATGTGAAGACGAAATAAGGAAGCCCAAGGGTCATCCTTCACACATGTTAATATGCGCCCAAGATTGAAGTGGGTAAAGGGTGAATAAAATACAAGGCATGGTTTTATCCTTCATCAAGTATGCTATGCGCCTAAAGTGGAGTGTAAAGGTGGTGGAATAAAGTTGATGAGAGAAAATATTGCTAAGGGGTGAATAAAAATGCTAGGCGTGGAGGTGAAGTGTCCTCTCTACATGTGATATGCGCCCAAGTGTGTAAGGTGCTAAGCGATAAAATTTTCCTAAGGTGTTGAAGGTGATAAAAAAATAAAACATGTTAAGCATTGAAGGTCAAACATGTTGGGCGTTCAAGGAAGATTTTCTAAGTGAAGTTGATGATTTTTCCTCACCATAGGCAAAGTTGATTGAGATGAAGGAAATTTTTCTAAGGCAAAGATAAATTTAAAAATTTTCAAGGTGATTTAAAATTTTTCTAAGGCAAAATATTTTCTTCCTTAGAAAATACGCCTAGACATGGAGGTGATGAAATTCTTCTTGAAGCACGAGCAAATTTTCTAGTGATGAAGTCGAAGATGCTGGCACTACAGGATTAATAAAAATTTTCAAGTCAGAGCAACACAATATAATCACAGAGATGAAGAACGGGATTAAAATTGATTGAATAATATTTTTCTAAGGTTCAAAAATTTTAAAATTTAAATGAACCCGTTTGTTGTGTACCCATGGATTCATCGCGTTTCAGATAAAATTTTCTTCTGGTACTGGACGTTTGCAATGAGAAATGGATTTCTATGTCTTCCGCACTTCGCCAAGGCCTTCAACATGAAGAATTTAATCGGTGCTCGAATTGTGAAATTTTCCTAAGGGAGAATTTAAAATTTTCTAAGGCAAAGTGAATAAAATGTGTTTTCAAGATGAGTTTCTCCAGACAACGAATTTAAAGTGAATTGCCTAGATATTTTTGATTGAATTCCTCACTGGTGAATTTTCCAGAGCATCAAAGGTGATTAAAATTTAAAATTTGCAAGACAGAACTTCGGCTGGCGAATGGAAGTTGTTAAATTGATGAGTTTAAATTAAAAATTTTCGAAAGCGAATTTAAAATGTGACAGTCAAAGTTGAATTTCTAGAAGAATGAGATTCCAGACAAGTGTCGAAAACGCCAGAGAGGGAAATTCGAATGAAATAGTGGAAATTTAATTCACTGGCTAAACTTAGCCTCTTCTAGAATTCGATTTTCCTATAAGTGCTGAGGGTCATTCCCTTCTTTTTCACAGTTGGAGAAAGTTCGATTTTCTTTGAGTCCAGTGTTGAGTTTGTTGCTGAGACTGAAGTTCGAAACTTGTTGAAGAGGAATTTGTTGAAGGCTGAAACTTGTGAGTTGCTGAAGTTCGAAATTTGCTGAAGCTGAAGTCTGCAAATGTAAGTGAGAAGTACGACTTGGAGTTGGAGAAGTTGCTGAAGTAAATAGGCGCCAAGTCATTTGGAAGTTGTTGTAATTTGAAAATCTAAGTCTGAGCTTGTGAAGTGCGCACTTGCTAAGTTGCTGAGAGTGTGAAGTATGAATTTACAAAAGTTCAAATTGCTGATTGAAGTTGCTGAGTGTGAAGTGAAGTTGCTAAAGCTTGCTTAGAAATTTTCTAACTATTGAAGCTCGAATTTGTTGAGGTTTGCAAACGAGAAATAATAGTGCAACTTCTTGAAGTCGACTGGCAGCCTTGCAAAGTATTTTATTTATTTTTCTAAGTTAATTTGTTGATGATGTTTATTGTTTTGCAAATGGCTGAGGCAAGGGCGACTGGCAAGGATAACAATGGTGCATCCAGGCAAGCTGTTATAAAGAAGCTGAGCAAGTCTTTCATGCCAGAATCGAAGTTTACTTCGAAGTTGGGCAAGCTGACAGATACGAATTTGGGCTCCGTCAACCTAGAGACTTTCAAGAATAGAATGCTGGGGATTGGTAATCATTGACCTTCAAACACTTTGCACAACATTGTTCGAAGTGGGTTATATGCAGCTGCTGGTTTCCCACCAGCCATTCAGTGTTCCGAGCTGATGATGGAGTGCACCACCTGCTATGAGAAAGATCACAGGTCAATCATGTCACCAGATGGACAAGTGCTCGCCAACCTCACTCCTGCTGCCATTGGTGAAGCCTTTGGAATCCCAGTGCATAGAAACATGATTTACAAATTGAGGGAGCAAGCTGAGCGAATGTATGCTTCTGCATTCAAGAGATGTACGAAGACGATCAATACTCACTGGATGAGCAACCCCAAGCCCTCTCGTATGAAGTTGCCGAGGAAAATTATATCAGATGACTTGAAACAGGAGTACTGTGATCTCATTATGATGCTGAGCAGAGTTGGAGGCTGCCCACAGTCATTTATTTTCGAGCCATGGATGTTCTATTACATCAACCTCGTGCTGGAAGGAAAGGAGTACGTCAACTGGGCTGAAATGATCAGTGACCATTTGCACGAGCAGCTCCTGAGTTTGAGAAGAACAAAGACATTCTATATGAGTTCTTACATCATTTACATGCTGGCTCGTATGATGAAGTATAGAGGAATTTCATACAAGGAGCTTGTTGGTTGTGGCTCTCACCAGTTTAAAATCCATGAGGCTTGTCCGCAGTTGCATTTGACAAGTACTACCTATTACAAGTGTGTCAATGACGCCTTCACCATGCACATCACGAGACTGCTTCAGGAGCGGATGCACCACAGGATCTCGCGAGAGGCCCAGGAATTGATTGAGAGGTATGGGTGCTGGTTTATACAATTTCCAAAGTTTTCTTACATAAGGCTGCAAGGTTTTTCTTCATATCCATATAGACTGCCTAAGTACCAAACCAATAGAATATTGATGTTAGAGATATCTAGGCAATTGGTTGCCTACGATAAGATTCAGAAGAAAAAGAAGAAGGGAGGTGTTGACTTCCCAATTGTTATGGGCAACTCCGATGAAGTGTGTCCTTCATTACAGGCAGCTAGAGAAGCCGAGAACGAGCTTCAGTTTTATCACTTTTCATATCACACCAGCCGACAACACTATGATCCGCATAACAACATCAAATGGGTTCTGTCAGAGGAATTTAAACACAAGGCAAATATTGAGGATTATTGGGCTGATGCATTAGACGAGGCTGAAGTCAAGAAAATAATGTTCTATCGGTTGCCAATTAACATGATCAAGGAGTGTGAAGTTGTTCCGGTTCCAGACCAGGTAAATGAGGACATGGACGTTGTCCATCCAGATTATGGTGCAGTGAGAGATACTCCACTTCCACTCTCGGATTGGTCAGAACCAGAGGTTGTTGACTTGGACACACTTTCCATTCCAGTCTTGACATTCACCAGAGCATGGGTTGACAGGCAGGTGAGCAGGTTGAAGAGTAGGTCGGTTGCTTTGACTTACAATTTGATGGGAGATCACAGGACACCCACCACCGGCAGGAAGAAACAAATCACACGAGGTCCAGAATCTAGAAGGAAGGAGCCAGTTTGGCAGGAGCCTGCTCAGCCGGAACCTCCAAGAGTTGTAGTTGAATCACCCACGCCATTGGAGACACGTTCTCCAAGCATATAGGAGGTTTCTTTATTTGCTGATCAAAGAAATGCATTGAATCAGGTGCAAGCGGTACAGGAAAATAATCAGCCACCACGGAGAGTCAGTTGGCCAGAGCGTCAACGCACCTACTAGAGATGATCAGCAAGATGATGAGGGGACTACTACTGACCCTCAGTTTCAGCAAGAGTTAGAGACGGCTTTGGAGGACGGTGATGGTATAGTTTCAGGAGATACTCAACCACTTGAGGGTGATGAGCCTCACCAGAATGATATAGAAGTTGAACAAGTTCGAGAAGTAGAGGCACAAGAACAGTAGCCATTTGATATACAGTAAACAGTAGCTGATTGGCTCAGGGATAGGATGAGAAGAAGCCCCAGGGAAGAGATTGATCCAGCAGTTGAGATGGAAGAGTTTTTGAACAGAATCAACACACCTCCACAGAAGAAGAGAGTACGAAAGTTTTCAAAGATATCAACTGATGAGGATGGTTCCCGCACCTTTCACATGGCAGTGCCACGGGTTGATTGTGATCGAGATGAAGCAGTGCCAGAAAACTACGTAGTCACAACTTTGGAGTTAGGACGCCCCACAGGTGCACAAATTGTAGAAGAATGTGATAACTCCTACCACGGCTTCAAGGACAGATTGTTCAAGAAGGAAGGAAAGTACAAGAAGTTGAAAAGAGAGCATAAGGATTTGATAGGATATGTGCAGCAGTTGTCTCGTCCTCGTGGGCAGGAGATTCCAGTGATAGAGCTTCCAGCAGAGATACCTAGAGAGTCAATCAGTGGCTTGTTGGAGTTGGGGAAGATGGCACAGGAGGCAGACAAGTGGGTCACCGGAGTTCGTGTTGAGACAGGAAAGTTTATGGAAGACCTTGCTCTTGCTTTTCAGCAGGCTTCCAGTATCTTGGCACGGATGGAGGCAGTTGATCAGGGCTGGGGAGATGCTTCCGTCTATCAGAGAAAAGTAATGCAGCGTCTTGAGGCATTGAGACATGTTCCTTTGCGGTTGCTGATTGATGGAGGCGTCATTCAGGAGAAAGACAGGTATGATTTTTCTAGGTGGTATTCTTCAGCAATCACGGGACGTGGTTTCTTCGACGCAGCACAGGCGGATTCAACTAGAGTACAGAAGGCTATGGCCAATATCATTGATGGAGTCCAAAATACTTTCGAGGCCATATTTGTTAGGCGGTTGAATCCAGATGAGGTGAATGTTGATAATTTGAGGGGTAGGCTGGTGCCTTTCTTTTCAGAGGTGAAGACCTTCGTACAAGATGACTTTGAGAACACTTCTACTTTCTCCACCTTGATCCAGAGTACGCAGGATTCCTTAGTTGCTTGGATAAAATCTTGTGCAAGGCATGAACAGTCAGTTACAGTGTTGGAGTTCCAGCTCGATTGCATTCCACCTATTTCAGATCAGGAGGTTGAGGCTGTACTTGGTAGATTCATTGAGTTTGTAGCCAGAGAGAAGGAAAATGGGAATGCACTACTAGACGATGATCTTCTAGAGGACTGATTGTGGGCACTAATTGCCTTTACTATTTTGGGAGTGAGTGGGAATCTTTGCTCATTTATTACACCACTCCCCATTCTGGCAGTTTTTAGGGTTAGGGTTGAGGTGGCTTAATCTTAGCCACTCTTTTGATTGTAATCTTAGCCGTCCATTGGACTGGGCTATCTATAAAAGGGGGAGTCCCCCTCATTTGTAATTCATTAGAATTAGACATTAGACTAGAGATTGGAGATTAGAGTAGAGGCTAGAGCAGAGAGGCATTTTGTTTGATAGCTTAATATAGTGTGGAGGAGAAGGAAAGTTTTCCCTTTGAAAACTTTTGTGGAGATTGTTGTGTAAAACTTTCATGATAATAGATCTTTTCATTGATGGTGGAATTCGTCTTTGTCATGGACAGCTAGCAAGGTCTTGTTGTGACCTTTTTCACACATCGCCCCATTCGAAATGGGGACCCCTAATTGCTCCATTCTGGTCTTTTGGCTTTGGTTTTTGTCTCTCTCTCTCTATCTATTTCTTTTCTGGTGTCTGCCTTTCCGGGGATGTATCCACCATTGAGCTTAAACGTAAAATTTGGCCAAGTTTGAAAATTAGGGTTTGTACTTTCTTGGTCAGTCCGAGGTCGAACGAGGTGAATAAATTGAACATTGAGATTAACATTGATGTCAATATGCTTCCAGCAGGCTCTCAGCAAATTTTCATCAGATTCCGGCAACTTACTATTTTTAGTAAGTGTGAAATTTGGGGCATTTCGTCAGCATTTTTGAGATTCCGACAGTCACACTGCATTCAGAGCACATCAAGTTACTCACGTGCAAAATTTGAGCAGAAACGGACAACTTTCTATTTTTAGCAGTTCAGCTTCCAGAGCAAATTTTGGGGCTTAGATGCAGGTTTTTTCAACGCATGTCTGGAAATTCCTTCTGGGTTTTCAGAGACCTTCGCAACAGTATAACATGCAAAGTGAGACGACAACTTTCAGAGCTTAGCCTTCGGAGGCTATTTTTAGGGTTTGCATGTTAGGGTTTTCTTTGCATGTCTACATATTCCTTATGGGTTTTTCGAGAGCTTCACGATGGTGTGACATGCAAAACAGGATAATCACTCATTTGGGAACTTACTATTTTTAGCAGGTGCATCCCGGTAGCCGCTTCCCAGCACTTCAGAATCACGAGCTGATCGCAATGCAACAGAAACAAGGACAAACAAAGATCATTTGATACGCATGCAGAGCAAATTAGGGTTTCCAGCTTCGGGACTTGAAAAGAGGGGTAAAAAGTCAGAATTTTCGAAAACCGGTGTAAGCCACCGCGATCAGCATCCTTCAAGCTATCTATTGGTAAAATTTGAAGACAAACGGAGCACTTACTATTTATAGTAAGTCATTTTGGAAATAGGCTAAAAATAGCAAATCAGTTGCAGGCGCTGATGCCAGTAGGCAGGTCACGTGGTGAGGAGCACGTCATTCAAATTTCAAAGCAAACGGAGTTGTGGAGGTATTAGAAGCAGGCAGTTTCTATAAATAGCAAACCACCTTCAAAAATGGGCTAAAAATAGTAAGCTGACCCGAAATAGCAGTCTAAACAGGTTGACGAGGTTGTGAAGATGCAGTGTCTAAAATTTCAAATCATTTTGAGCTTTAGAGATACAAGAATTGAAGGACTTACTATAAATAGTAAGGCATAGAGAAGTTGGCGAAAATGAGGGAAAAAGTGACGAAGTCTGGAACTTCATCCTACACCACCATGAAAATGCGCCCACTTCAAGCTAATGGCATCATAAAATATTCTAAGTATTGGACTTCATCCTGTAGCTACTTGAAAATGCGCCCAAGTTGATGAAGAAGCATGGAGAAAATTCTAAGTATAAACTTCGTCCACTTCCTAGGCCAAAATGCGCCCATCCAACAAGGAAGTCAAAGAAAGTCAACACTTTTCATCCTCCTGCCTAGCTAAAATGCGCCCAAGGAAAGCTGGTGAAAGTTGAAAAATATTCTAAGGCAAAAATTCGTCTTTCTCACCCCTCCAAATGCGCCCATACAAGAGTAAGATTGATAAAGTCAAGGAAAGTCAAAGAAGTTCGTCCTGCACACATAGCAAAATGCGCCCACCTTGAGAGTTGATAGCAAAAAATTTCTAAGTGTTGAAGTTATCCTCCACCACCCCCTAAATGCGCCCATCCTGCACATATGCTCAAATGCGCCCAAAAAGAAAGAAGTCAAAGGAAGTCAACAAAATTTATCCTTCTCCCTATGCAAAATGCGCCCAAAAGAGGTCATGTAAGGACAAAACAAAGAAGTTGAAGAGTCACATGCAAGGCGTTGGAAGTTTCATCCACCACATATGCCAAAATGCGCCCAAGGATAGCTAGTCAACAAGTCAACAAAACTCATCCTTCACACATAGTAAAATGCGCCCAAATGGGGCCATGTGAAGACAAAAACAGGGAAGTCCAAGAGTCATCCTTCACACATGCTAATATGCACCTAGGGTGGTGAGATAAATGCCAAGTGATAAAAATTTCTAAGGCATAGACTTAAGGCGTATCCTCTTGCATATGGTATTTGCGCCTAAGGTGAAATACAAGGTGGTAAGTGAGATAAAGGTGTTGAGGGTGAAATGGTTAATGCTAGGCGTTGAAAGCTTGTTTCTCTTCACACATGATGCGCCTAAGGTGGTGAGTGAAAGATAAAATATTGCTAAGGAGTTTTAAATAAGAATGTCATTCAAGTGTGAAATAAAATGCAAGGTGGTGAATGGAAAATAAAATGTGCTAGGCACCTTCATGAAAATTTTCCAAGTAAAGTTGATAAATTTCCACCACTGGCAAATACGTATTGGATGATATAAAATTTTTCTCGCAAGCAAGATGGATAGTTGAATAAATTTTTCTAAGGCAAAATTTTCAAAGGAATTCAAGATTTTTCTAAGGCAAAATATTTTCTTCCTTAGAAAATACGCCTAGACCCAAGGTGGTGAATTTTTCCTGAAGCACGAGCAAATTTTCCAGTGATGAAGTAAGAAGATGATGACAATGTAGGATGAATTTAAAATTTTCTCAGGTCTGAGCAACAGGATGTTCACAGAGATGAAGAACGGATTTAAAATTGGTGAAATAATGTTTTTCTAAGATTCAAAATTTAAAAATTCAAATGAACCTGTTCGTTGTGTACCCATGGATTCCTCGCGTTTCAAAGAAAATTTTCTTCTAGGTACTGGACGTTTGTGATGAGGAATAGATTTCTATGTCTTCTGCACTTCGCTAGCGCTTTCAGCATGAAGAATTTAATCGGTGCTCAAATTGTGAAATTTTCCTAAGGGAGAATTTAAAATTTTCTAAGGCAAATTTGAATAAAATGGTTTTTGAAAGGAAAATGCTCGAACGATGAATTCAAAATGAATTGCCTAGATGATTTTAATCCAGTTCTTCATAGATGAATTTTCCAGAGCTGAAGAGAAGTAAAAATTGAATTCAAGTGAATGAGCTCTGGCTGGTGAAAATTGATTAAATGATGAATTTAAATTAAAATTTTTCGAAAGTGAATTTGAAATGTGACAGTCAAAGTTGAACTTCTAGAACATTGAGATTCTCAGACAAGTGTCACAAATGCTAGAGGAGGGAAATTGGAAATTTAATTCACTGACTATACTTAGCTCCTTCTAGGATTCGATTTTTGCTATAAAAATGAGAAGTTTTTCATTTCTTCTCACCAATTGAAGGAATTCGAATTTGCTCTAGGTTTGAGGCTGAGTTGAGTGTGAAGTTGGAAGTTGCTAAGGCTGCAAGTATTGAAGAAGTTCGAATTTTTGAAGGCTGAAGTGCTGTGGCTGCAATTGTTGAAGAGGTTCGAAATTTCGCTGAAGTTGAAGTCTGCAGATGCAAGTGAGAAGTACGACTTGGAGTTGGAGAAGTTGCTGAAGTTAATAGGCGCCAATTCATTTGGAGGTTGCTGCAATTTGAAAATCTAAGTCTGAGCTTGTGAAGTGCGCACTTGCTAAGTTGCTGAGAGTGCGAATTTGCAAAGTTCAAATTGCTGATTGAAGTTGCTGAAGTGTTGAATTTGCTGAGACTTTCTAAGTATTGAAGCTCGAATTTGTTGAAGAAGTTGAGGTTTGCAAATGAGAAATAATAGTGCAACTTCTTGAAGTCGACTGGCAGCCCTGCAAAGTATTTTATTTATTTTTTAAGTTAATTTGCTGATAAATGTTTATTGTCTTGCAGATGGCTGAGGCAAGGGCGACTGGCAAGGACAACAATGGTGCGTCCAGGCAAGCAATTATCAAGAAACTGAGCAAGACATTTATGCCAAAGTCAAAATTTGTTTCGAAGTTGGGCAAGCTGATAGATACCAACTTGGGCTCCGTCAACCTAGAGACTTTCAAGAATAGAATGCTGGGGATTGGTAGTCATCGACCTTCGAACACTTCGCACAACATTGTTTGAAGCGGATTATATGCAGCTGCTGGTTTCCCACCAGCCATTCAATGTTCGGAGCTGATGATGGAGTGCGCCAACTGCTATGAGAAAGATCACAGGTCAATCATGTCACCAGATGGACAGGTGCTCGCCAACCTCACTCCTGCTGCCATTGGTGAAGCCTTCGGAATCCCAATGCATAGAAACATGATTTACAAATCAAGGGAGTGAGCTGAGCGAATGTATGCTTCTGCATTCGAGAGATGTACGGAGATGATCAATACTCACTGGATGAGCAATCCCAAGCCCTCTCGCACGAAGCTGCCAAGACAAATCATAGTGGATGACTTGAAGCAGGAGTACTGTGATCTCATCATGATGCTGAGCAGAGTTGGAGGCTGCTCGCAGTCATTTATTTTCGAGCTGTGGATGTTCTATTACATCAACCTCGTGCTGGAAGGAAAGGAATACGTCAACTGGGCTGAAATGATCAGTGACAATTTGCACGAGCAGCTCCTAAGCCTGAGAAGAACGAAGACATTCTATATGAGCTCTTACATCATCTACATGCTGGCCTGTATGACGAGGTATAGAGGAATTTCATATAAGGAGCTTGTTGGTTGTGGCTCTCATCAGTTTAAAATACATGAGGCTTGTCTGCAATTGCATTTGACAAGTACTACCTATTACAAGCGTGTCGATTACGCCTTCACCGTGCACATCACAAGACTGCTTCAGGAGCGGATGCATCACAGGATCTCAAGAGAGGCCCAGGAATTGATTGAAAGGTATGGGTGCTGGTTTATACAATTTCTGAAGTTTTCTTACATAAGGCTGCAAGGATTTTCGTCATATCCATATAGACTGCCTAAGTACCCAACCAACAGAATATTAATGTAGATATCTAGGCAATTGGTTGCCTACAATAAGATTCAGAAGAAAAAGAAAAAGGGAGGTGTTGACTTCCCAATTGTCATGGGCAATTCGGAGAAGTGTGTCCTTCATTACAGGAAGCTAGAGAAGCCGAGAGTGAACTTCAGTTTTATCACTTTTCATATCACACCAGCTGACAGCACTATGATCCGCATAACAACATCAAATGGGTACTGTCAGAGGAATTTAAATACAAGGCAAATATTGAGGATTATTGGGCTGATGCATCAGACGAGGTTGAAGTTAGGAAAAGAATGTTCTCTCGGTTTGCAATTAATATGATCAAGGAGTGTGAAGTTGTTCCGGTTCCAGACCAAGTGAATGAGGACATGGACGTTGTCCATCCAGATTATGCAGCAGTGAGAGATACTCCACTTCCACTCTCGGATTGGTCAGAACCAGAGGTTGCTGACTTGGACACACTTTCTATTCCGGTCTTGACATTCACCAGAGCATGGATTGACAGGCGGGTGAGCAGGTTGAAGAGTAGGTCGATTGCTTTGACTTACAATTTGATGGGGATCACAGGACACCCACCATTGGCAGGAAGAAACAATCACACGAGGTCCAGAATCCAGAAGGAAGGAGCCAGTTCGGCAGGAGCCCATTCAGCCAAAGCCTCCGCGAGTTGCAGTTGAATCACCCACGCCATTGGTGACACGTTCTCCAAGTATACAGGAGGTTTCTTTATTTGCTGATCAAAGGAATGCATTGAATCAGGTGCAAGCAGTACAGGAAAATAATCAGCCACCATGGAGAGAGTCGGTTGGCCAGAGTGTCATTGCACCTAGTAGAGTTGATCAGCAAGATGATGAGGGGACTACTACTGACCCTTAATTTCAGCAAGAGCTAGAGACGGCTTTGCAGGATGATGATATAGTTTCAGGAGATACTCAGCCACTTGAGGACGATGAGCCTCGCCAGAATGATGTAGAAGTTGAACAAGTTTGAGAAGTAGAGGCACAAGAGCAACAACCATTTGATATACAGTATACAGTACCTGATTGGCTCAGGGATAGGATCAGAAGAAGCCCCAGCGAATAGATTGATCCAGTAGTTGAAATGGAAGAGTTTTTGAACAGGATCAGCGCACCTCCACAGAAGAAGAGAGCACGAAATTTTTCAAAGATATCAACTGATGAGGATGGTTTCTGCACCCTTCACATAGCTGTGCCACGGGTTGATTGTGACAGATGAAGCAGTGCCAGAAAACTACGTGGTCACAACTTTGGAGTTAGGACGCCCCACAGGTGCACAAATTGTAGAAGAATGTGATAACTCCTACCTTGCCCTCAAGGACAGATTATTCAAGAAGGAAAGTACAAGAAGTTGAAACGAGAGCATAAGGCTTTGATAGGATATGTGCAGCAGTTGTCTCGTTCTTGTGGGCAGGAGATTGCAGTGATAGAGCTTCTAGCGGAGATACCTAGAGAGTCAATCAGTGGCTTGTTGGAGTTAGGGAAGATGGCACAGGAGGCAGACAAATGGGTCACGGGAGTTCGTGTTGAGACAGAAAAGTTTATGGAGGACCTTACTCTTGCTTTTCAGCAGGCTTCCAGTATTTTGGCACGGATGGAGGTAGTTGATCGGGCCTGGGGTGATGCTTCCGTTTATCAGAGTAAAGTTATTCAGTGTCTTGAGGCATTGAGACATGTTCCTTTGCGATTGCTGATTGATGGAGGGGTCATTCAGGAGAATGACAGGTATGACTTTTTTAGATGGTATTCTTCAGCAATCACGGGATGTGGTTTCTTCGACGCAACACAAGCGGATTCAACCAGGGTATGGAAGGCTATGGCCAATATCATTGATGGAGTCTAGAATACTTTCGAGGCCATATTTGCTAGGCGGTTGAATCCAGATGAGGTGAATGTTGATAATTTGAGGGGTAGGTTGGTGCCTTTCTTTTTAGAGGTGAAGACCTTTGTACAAGATGATTTCGAAAACACTTCTACTTTCTCCACCTTGGTCCAGAGCACGCAGGATTCCTTAGTTGCTTGGAGAAAATCTTGTGCAAGGCATGAGCAGTCTGTTATAGTGTTGGAGTTCCAGCTTGATTGCATTCCACCCATTTCAGTTCAGGAGGTTGAGGCTGTGTTTGGCAGGTTCATTGAGTTTGCAGCCAAAGAGAAGGAGAACGGGAATGCACTACTGGACGATGATCTTCTAGAAGACTGATTATGGGCATTAATTGCCTTTACTATTTTGGGAGTGAGTGGGAATCTTTGCTCATTTATTGCACCACTCCCCATTCTGGCAGTTTTTAGGGTTAGGGCTGAGGTGGCTTAATCTTAGCCACTCTTTTGATTGTAATCTTAGCCGTCCATTGGACTGGGCTACCTATAAAAGGGGGAGTCCCCCTCATTTGTAATTGAGCTAGAGATTGGAGACTAGAGAGTAGAGCATAGTAGACATTTTGTTTGATAGCTTAGCATAGTGTGGAGAAGAACGAAAGTTTTCCCTTTGAAAACTTTTGTGGAGATTGTTGTGTAAAACTTTCATGATAATAGATCTTTTCATTGATGGTGGAATTCGTCTTTGTCATGGATAGCTAGCAAGGTCTCTTCATCCTTTCGGATCCAAGTAGCATAAAGTAGCATAATTTTCATCTCATGCAAGTAGTTTACTTTGATGTGTGGTGTTTTATTGATGTAGCTTCATTTCATTCCATACCACTAGCAGCTTGTTGATGACAAGTTCGCCTTGCGTGGTCTACTGGACATTATCTTGAGTTTAATTTCGATTGTGATTTGTATACTTATATGCGTCGTCCTGATGGTAGACATATGCTAAATTGTAGTCTGAATATCTTTTGCTATCCCTTTGAAGATTGCACTAATTTTGCTGAAGCTGTCCGACGAGAGGCTAGGTGAAATTCGGTCGAAGTTTGCTGAAATCGAGCTCCACATATCTTGCATTTAGAATAGAATATAAGTTTCTTAGGGCCTACACTCATTTACTTTCCGCACATTTCTGGTTAGCTTTAGGAAAACGTACTTATTGCCAAATCATCCACACTATACAAATCCCTTCCAATCATCCATTTACTGTTAACTGCAAAAATCTTGAACAATTGTGTAAGTCCCCTCGTGAAAACAACAATTCACATCAAACCAACTGAGGGTATTCTAAGTATTTCGGAACCTTGGAGTTGAACGCACGAACTTTCTTGCAATCTTAGCATGCGGAATACTTTGATCAAGAGAGAATGGAGTAGCCTTCAGACTATTTTGTTCTGCTGATTGGTGCGGTCATAAAAATCACATCAACAGGTCTCTTCATCCTTTCGGATCCAAGTAGCATAAAATAGCATAATTTTCATCTCATGCAAGTAGTTTACTTTGATGTGTGGTGTTTTATCGAGGTAGCTTCATTTCATTCCATACCACTAGCAGCTTGTTGATGACAAGTTCGCCTTGCGTGGTCTACTGGAAATCATCTTGAGTTTAACTTCGATTGTGATTTGTATACTTATATGCGTCGTCCTGATGGTATATGTATGCTAAATTGTAATCTAAATATCTTTTGCTATCCCTTGGAAGATTGCACCAATTTTGCTGAAGTTGTCCGACGGGAGGCTAGGTTAAATTCGGTCAAAGTCTGCTGAAATCGAGCTCCACATATCTTGCATTTAGGATAGAATTTAGAACTACCTCTCCATTATACTCATTTACTTTCCGCACATTTCTGGTTAGCTTTAGGAAAACGTACTTATTGCCAAATCATCCACATTATACAAATCCCTTCCAATCATCCATCTACTGTTAACTGCAAGAATCCTGAGCAATTGTGTAAGTCCCCTTGTGAAAATAGCAATTCACATCAAACCAACTGAGGGTATTCCAAGTATTTTGGAACCTTGGAGTTGAACATGCGAACTTTCTCGCAATGTTAGCACACGGAATACTTTGATCAAGAGAGAACGGGGTAGCCTTCAGACTATTTTGTTCTGCTGATTGGTGCGGTCATAAAAATCACATCAACAGAAACCAAGATAAAACGAGCATCATTGCTTGGGAGCTGATTGTGGTCTTCAAATCTCTTATTTGCTGTTGTAACAAGCTCAAACAGGTCTGAAAAGAATGTTGTATTATTCTGATTTGAAAACAGAAAGTTGAATGTTCATGTTGTTGTTTCAATCTCTTTGGAAAGCTTTAGAATCTTAGTTTCATGTTCAATGCAATCTGTTCTTTATGATAAAAATACATTTGAAAAAAAAAAGCATTGAAGAAAACAATAACCAGCAAACTCAGAAAACAACAACCACAGCAGATTGAAAACAAAAAAAACAGGGGTGCACATTCCAAATTTGAAGTTCTCTTAAGTAATTTTCTCTCTTCTAGAGCACTTTTAAGACACTTACATACCTCTGTTATAATTTAAAGTTCCCTCAACTCATGGGCATGCTTTGAGGCTTGCATGCACTTTTTTTATTTCCTAATTGGTCTAGATATCTTAGTATGGTGCTTGGCCCCTTATCTTTGAGAGGAAATCACCCATTTTTTTAGATATCCTTCCATGAGGTCTTTCAAGGTTCTAGAACCTCTAGCTTGATCACCTCCTTCCAACATATCTAGGAGATTGGCAGCTCTAAATGTCCTTTGGATATTGCTACTTCGTTTATAGACATAGATAGACTTGTGAGATGACATTTCTCATAGCTTTTCCCTTGACATGTTCCTCCTTGACATCATGGTCTTGTTTCTTCCCAATGGTGCGGTTCAGCTTCCTCTCATCAGAATAGATCTACTCTTCAGCCACCACCTAGCCATAGGGTAGATGCACATTACGAGCTTTTTCACTAATACAAGGGTTACTTTGGCCTTGATGTTAGATGTGATCCTAAGGGGAGTACTTTGCTTGACCTCCTTGCCCTTGGCACTCCTTGATGTGCATTATGAAATCTTGTATTGGTCCTGTTGTGACCTTTTTCACACATCGCCCCATTGCAAATGGGGACCCCCTAATTTTCGCTTCGTTTCGAACTTTTGGCTTGATTTTGGTTTGTTTTGCTGTTGTCTCTCTCTCGCTTTGTCTATCTGGGGACGTTCCCGTCTTTGAGCTTAAGCGTGAAATTGACCAAGTCTGAGAATTAGGGTTTCATCTTTCTTGGTCAGTCCAAGGTCGAATGAAGTGAATAAATTGAAAACAAAGCTTAACCTTGTTGTCAGTGTACTTCTAGCAGGCTCTCAGCTAAGTTTCATCAAATTCTGAGTACTTACTATTTTTAGTAAGCATGCAATTGCGAGCAATCTGTCAGTATTTTTGAGATTCCGACTGTCACACTGCATTCAAAACACATCAAACTGCTCGTGTGCAAAATTTGAGCTGAAACAGACAACTTTCTATTTTTAGCAATTCACCGAGCAGATTTCAGGGCTTAGATGCAGAGTTTTTCAATGCATGTCTGCATATTCCTTTTGGGTTTTTCGAGACCTTCGCAATGGTATAACATGCAAAACGAGACAACTTTCAGAATTCGGTCTTCCGAGGCTATTTTTAGGGTTTGCATGTCAGGGTTTCTTTTGCATGTCGGATGATTCCTGGTGGGTTTTTCGAGAGCTTCGCAGTGGTATGACATGCAAATGGAGATAATCACTCAGTAAGGAACTTGCTATTTTTAGCAGTGCGTCCCGGCAGACACTTTCTAGCAATTCAGAATCACGAGCTGATCGCAATGCAAAGAAATGAGAGCAAACAGAGATCATTTGATACGCATGCAGAGCAAATTAGGGTTTCCAGCTTCAGAACCTGAAAAGAGGGGTAAAAAGTCAGAATTTTCGAAAACCGGTGTAAACCACCCCGATTAGCATCCTTCAGGCTATCTGCTAGTAAAATTTCAAGTCAAACGGAGCACTTACTATTTATAGTAAGTCAATTTGGAAACATGCTAAAAATAGCAAGTCAAGTGCATGCGTTGATGCCGGCAGGCAAGCCACGTGGTGAGGAGCGCCTCATTCGAATTTCAAATCAAACGAAGCTGTGGAGGTACCAGAAACGAGAGGTTACGATAAATAGCAAAACACTTCCCAAAATATGCTATTTTTAGTAGGTCAACTCAGAATGGCAGTGTCGACAGATTGTTGAAGTCGTAAGGATCCGGTGTTCAAAATTTCAAATCAATCTGGGCTTCAGAGATGCATGAATCAAGAGACTTACTATTTATAGAAAGCTGGCAAGGGCGAGAAAAAGTGACTAAGTCTGAGAAATATCTTGCTTCACCTTGAATATGCGCCCTCTTCACAGATTGATGAGAAAAAGTTCTAAGTCTGAGGCTTCATCCTGTATCAACATGAAAATGCGCCCAGCTCAAGGTCTCATGCTAGAAAATTTCTAAGTATCAACTCTCGTCCTTCACCCATGGCTAAATGCGCCCTCACTCTAGGAAGAAGTTCAAAATTTTCTAAGGCAAGAATCTCGTCCTCCTCACTCATCAAAATGCGCCCAAAAGCAAATGGGTCAAAGAAGTCAACGAATTTCATCCTGCTCCTATAGCAAAATGCGCCCAAGGAGAAGGAGAGAAGCTATGAAAATTTTCTAAGTAAAGAGGATATTCTTCTAGCAAGCTGAAATGCGCCCAAGAAGAAAGTCAACAAGTCAAAGGAGTTCATCCTCCTACATGGGCAAAATGCGCCCAAATCAAGGCATGTGAGGACAAAAGGCTGGAAGTCAAAGAGTCACATGAAGGCGTTGGAAGTTTCATCCACCACATCATACAAAATGTGCCCAGCTGAGAAGAGGTCAAAGTAGTCAACATTTTTAATCCTGCTGCCTAGGCAAAATGCGCCCAAAAGAGGGCATGTGAGGACAAAAACGTGGGAGATGAAAGGTCACTTGTTGGTGGCGTTTGAAAGTTTTCATTCTCCTCTACATGAGAAATGCACCCAAGTGCATGAAGTGTGAAATGAAATTACTAAAGGCGTTGGAGGGGTAAAATAAAGTGTTGCTAGTGATGGATGAATATTGCTAGGCGTGGTTAATATTCCCCTTGAAGTGAGATATGCGCCTAAGGTAAAGTGTAAAAGGTGGATGGATTTAAAGAGTGCCAAGGCGCTGAAGACTCTTATTATCCTTTTGAAGTGTAATGTGTGCCCAAAGTTGATATGGGCGATGAATATAATATGTTAGGTGTTGAAGATTAAATATTCCTCATGGAGTGCCAAATGCGCCCAAAGCATAAAAATGAGACATGCTAGGCGTTGGAAGTTTGAAGTATGATGTGCTTTTGAGGAAAATTCTCCAAGTGAATTGTTTAAAAAAAAAAAAAAAATTTCTCACCACTGGCAAGATGGATTGAAGAATGAATAAAATTTTCTAAGGGAAATTTTTTCAAAAGGAATGCTAAGTGATTCAAAAATTTTCTAAGGCACAAATATTTTCTTCCTCTAGAAAATATGCCGACTCTGAGGTGATAAGATTTTCCTAAAGCATGAATGAATTTGCCGGTGAAGAAGTCAGATGATGCCTGCTGCACAGGGTCAACGAAAATTTTCAAGTCAGAGCAATAAAATTCTCAGAGGGGATGAAGAAATGAAATAAATTGTTGAAAGTTATTTTTCAAAGGTTCAAAATTCAAGAAAATTAAATGAACCCGTTCGTCGTGCACCCATGAGTTCGACGCGTTCTAAGGAAAATTTTCTTCTGGGTATTGAAGATTATCGATGAGGAGTTGATTTTAAAGTCTTCCATGCTTCGCTGCAGCCTTCAGGACGAAGATTTTGATGGGCACTGGATTGATGAGTTTTCCTAAGGGAAATTTGAAAATTTTCTAAGGCAAAATGAAGAAAATGTGTTTTCAAGGTGAAATTCTCCAGATGATGAATTTGAAAGGAACTGCCTAGGTGAATTTGCTCAAATTCTTCGTGAAGATGGTCTTCTTGAGCCAGAGATGAATAAAATCAAAGTTGTCGGAGTCTCAGCAGGTGAAATGAATTTCTTGAAGATGCAGTCGAAGTTAATATTATGATACGCCCTTGAGGAGGATGAAGTTTGTCTAAGGCATGAATTTGAACGTGAAGTTGGCAATGAACGCTTGGAAGTTAGAGTGTGAAAATCAGGTAAGTTAAGATTATATTATGAAGTGTTGTAATGCTCTTCTCCTTGCTTGTTTTGCAGGAGGAACGTCGAGATCAAGCGATGATGACTTGAGATGATGATAAAGCAAATAAGATGATGAATCATGAAGGAAGGAAAAGTTGCGAAAAATGGCTAAGTGTTGGGACTTAGTGACAAAGAAAGAGCGTTTTCAAAACTCAAGATGGAAAAGAGTGGAAGTTCGAGCAAGGTTGAAGAACAAAGTCAAGAAGAAAATCAAGAGCAGTCGAACTCGAGATTCTATCAAATTTTATTTGAGGGGTCAATCTTAGAGACTCTTTTTCCCTCCTCCAAGCGATCAACAGAATTGGTTGAACGCAAAGATCGAGAACAGTGTGAACGCGTTTCTTCTAGAAGGATGATGGACATTATGGCTCATTTATTACCCCACTCCTCTTGGTGGCGGTTTTTAGGGCGAATCTTGTTTAGGGCTGAGGTGGCACAATTTGGGCCATCTAGTCGATTGTAATCTGAGCCGTCCGTTGGACTTGGCCAACTATAAAAGGGGGAGTCCCCCTCATTTGTATCTCAGTAGACAGTAGAAGAATTAGACATAGAGGTAGAAGTTAGACAGTAGAGAGTAGAGGGACAACTTAGAAGTAGCTTAGTATAGATTGATAGTGTAGTTTGAAGAAGAGGGAAAGTTTTCCCTTGAAAACTTTGTAAGAAATTGTTGTGAACACTCTCTTAATAAAAGAGTTTTTCATTGATGGTGAATTTCGTCTTTGTTATGAGTAGCTAGCAAGGTTTCTTCGTCCTTCGAATTCAAATGGTAGCTCAAAGTAGTATAATTTTTATTCCATGCAAGTAGATGTTAGCTGTGAAATGTGGTGTTTGATCTAAGCAACTTCGTCTATCCATACCACTAGTGTATTTGGTGATGGTGAATGCGCCTTGTGTGGTCAACTGGAAACGTTTGGGCATAACTTCAATCACAGTTTGAATGGTGGTATGCGTCGTTGTGATGGTATCTTCATGTCAAATGGTGGTTTGAACATCTTTAGTCATCTCCCCTGAAGATTGCACCGACTCCGTGGAAGTTGTCCGGGGTGAGGCAAAGCGAAGTTTGGTTGAAGTTTGCTGGAGTTGAGCTCCATATCCCACACTTAGAATAGATTTAGACTCTCTAAACCCTGCAACCCATTTAAATTCAGTACTTTCTGGTTAGAATAGGAAAACCGTGCTTCATAGACAAATCTTTCGAGCATTTGAATTCCTTTCTCCGCTGCCGAACAATTCCGTAAGTCCCCTTGAAATATCAGCAAATCACATCGAGCCAAACTGAGCCTATTCGCACTGAAAGAACCTTGGAGTTGAACGCACGAACTTTCTTGCAATCTTAGCGTGCGGAATACTTTGATCAAGAGAGAATAGGGAAGCCGTTGGCAACTTTATTCTGCATTGGTGCGGTCACGAAAAACACATCAACAGGTCCCTTAATAGTGATCAATGATGGTACCAGTGACTTCACCATTTCTAGTCCAAATAGTGATACTTGATGATCTCCAATTTTCCATAGCATTGGGTCTTTGGGGATCTTGTTCCCCCTTCTATTTACTATTTTCTTCACTAGTCTTGTGGATGGTTCCTTGTTTCATATTTCTTTACTTTTGTTCTTCCCCTTTGTGGGGCCTTTCTAGGCTTTTCTTCCTAGTACTCTCTATTATAAACATCTATACTCTTGAGTCCCATTGATCCACTTTTGGTCATTAGTGGACATTAATATAATTTCTTTCTTAAGCAATTTTCTCTCTCCCGGAACACTTTAAGACAGTCATGCACCTTTTTTATTTTTTTTCTAAATGAAGTTCAATTAACTCATGGGCACACTTTGAGACTTGTATGCACTTTTTCTACTAATTTTATGTTCACTTAAGTGACTTTCCTCACCTAAGCACACTTTTTGGGGTCTAGGTTTAGTTTTTCATATTTTTCACTTAAAACATGTCATCTCCCCCATGAAGTACAACCTTTGTCACTTATGCACCCTTTTTCATGTTTTAAAGTTGACATTTAATTCATGAAATGCATGCTTTCTCACTTACCCATCCCTTATTCATGTTTTAAAGTTGACATTGTTGCTTAAGTGAAAGATTGTTCCCTTTTGTCATTTAAATCACTTTTGGACCAAAATGTTCACTTTTTGTTCTAATTTCATATTGACATTTTCACTTAAAGTTTGCTTTTTATTCTAATTTGAAGCTGACTTGCTATAACCCTTTCACTAAAGTCTAGAAAGCATGCCTTTTGCCTTGCTAAGGCCTTCTTTTCACTTGAAAGCCCTTATTTTGACCTACTATGCTCTTTTTTTTTGAGTTTTGCCATTGAATTTTGGACATCTCCTCGAGGAGGTGCATGCTTTCTCACTTATGCACCCTTTTTTCATGGTTTCACCTTGAAACTTGGACCTCCTTATAGACACTTCATGAGTTTCGATGTACTATTTCTATGCCTTAGATTGTCTTGCCTTGTCGAGCTTCTCATCCTTGCCTTGCTTGATGTGTTGGAAAACTCCTTTTGTTGGCCCTAGAAAGATATTGACTAGAAATGACAAAAGTAACCTTCATGACCCACAAAATGAGGAATTGCTAGGATTTGACTTGAAAGATGGCTCAATACAAAAAATTTCATAATGCTTCAAGAAGATCTATTGTTGATACCATTGTTTCTTCTACATACAAGTTGGTGGCTTGCCTTGTAAAGAAAATCAAACCATTAGTGGGTAAGACTTCTTTAGTCATAAAGGATTTAGTTTATTCTAATGAGTTCTTAAAGCCAAGGAGGTGGAGGAGAATGAAATTTTGATAATTTTTAATGTGGTGTTAGAATGGGGTCATTACTATTTTTGGTGGTGGCTGATATTTTTATGGCTTATTTTGAAGGGAAAGCTCTCAATTACTTTTCATTTAAACATAGATTGTGAAAGCATAATGGTGATGATACTAAACTAACTTGGTAGCTTAGTTTAGATAAGTTGGAGGAGGTTCACAACCGTTTAAGCAACATTGTGGACAGTTATAAATTTGCCAAGGAGCTATAGAATGATGGAAATTACCTTTTGTTGATGTCCTCTCTAGAAACCTTGATGGGTCTTTGTTGTGTCTGGTGTGTTGGAAAGTTGTTGACCTTTATCCTCACGCCTCTTCTCATTATTGCCCAACCTAAAATGCAAGTGCCATAAATATTGCAAGTATGTGATGAGGAGCATATTGAACTAGAAATTCGGTACTTGTCTTGGGTTTTCAAGAAAAATGGATATAGAAATAAACAAATTCCAAGAGCTTTTAAAGAAGTTGGGCCATGAAATTTTTTAAATTATGGAGAACTTTTTGGATCTCCAATAAGATTTTAAAAATCCTAAAGAGAAGTCCGTCAAGATGACATTTAAACGACATAACAAATTAAGGAGATTTATCAAATCCACTAATGATTGTAGGAAAACTTATCATAATTTTGGGGTTTATAAAGTTGAAAGCTCATTTGGGTTAACATTCATAGGAGAAACTGGTGGCTCTATTTGTACTAGGATCAAAGAGCATGTTGAAGTCATATAACATGAACATGTTAACTAGTTAGCTTTGGTGGAATGTTCTTTTAATGCAACGTGCCATATCTATGTTGAAGATACCAAAGTCTTAGGGGTGGAGAATAACTATTTCAAAGGATGGTTAAGAAAAGTTGTTGAGATAAGCAAGCACTTACATGAGGGACCAAAATCAATCTATTTGTGGTGATCTATTATTTACTCATTTAAAAAAACAAATTGAAATAAGTAGATACAACATTTCATTTAAAAAAAACCAAAAAAGTAATTAAGAATAATAATTAAATTAAATATTTTAGAAAGCAAGGAGAAAAAGGCCAATTTTTTTAAAAAAGATCAATAATTTAGATTGAACATTTAATTTTAAATTTTTTGGGTTCAACACTGATTTTATTATTATATAATGGGAAGTACATTTTATTTTTGTATTTCTTCCTTTCCCTAGGTGGTCATCCTTTGGCATTGATGCCACTATAAATTGATAGCTATTTGCAACAATCCTCATTTACATTTCTTCTTCTTGATGATGGATCATGGAGTGTGATAAGAAATATTGATGTAAAAATCCTATATTGAACTTTTCCAAGCTTTCTCTTGCATAGATGTGATGCCTCGAGATACCACCATAGGAGAAAATAACTAGCCATTACAAAGCATTAAATAAAGGTATCCACTACTCACCAACATTAAGTGTTTCACCACGTATGGTTATTTATTTATTGTTTTCTTCGTTGGTGGGCTTGTCTAACATCATGCATATGATCAAACCACAATCCAAACAAATAGAAGCAAAAATCATGATTAAAGTGTGATTAATCAAGAATCACCATTCTTGGAAATTCCCCCCCACCCCCAAAAAAAGAAAAAATACAATGTCAATAAATTGCCTAAAATCGTTTAATGATTTTTCTTAAAAATCACAATTTAATTGGAAAAATCACAAGTAATTGCAAACTTTACCAATATTTGATCGATTGAATGTGATTTTGACCTAGTCAGGCATTTTTTTCATTGCATAAAGGGTTTTACTTGTCTTTTTTGAGCAATTTTCTGCTATGGTATGGAGATTTTCTAATCTTCTGCCAATATTATTTGCCATTAATGATATGCTCAAAAGGGTATTATTTATTTTACCCAAATACATAGATTCTATACAAGAATGCTTCCAAAATCGAAATAAATAAGACTATAAATAGTTAATATATTGAGGTAGAGTCCATCTTTGCAATCTGAAGGTGATATTTTGCTTTAAGTTTTACAAGAGTTTAGACAATTGTTGTTTTTGTGAAAATAATGATTAAATTTGTTTTATTCCAATGTTTGCTTCCTAGGAAAACTTGAGGAAATGTAATGGAGGTAATGTGGCACCTCAATTTCTACAAAAATTAGAATGGCGAAAAATATGAAATAATAATTCATCACAATACACCTCTTTATCAAATATAGCATATTCTTGTTGGAATAATTTTGTCATTGATGTCAAGGTTGAGCTAGGTGTCTGCTTGCTTCAGCTACCTGGTTGTGTGCTTGAGCAGCTTGAGCTCCTTGGTTGCCTACTTGAATTTCCTGTGTGTTAGCTTGAGTTGGTTGGTTGTCTGCTTCAGCTACTTGCCTATCTACATCAGCTGCTTATTTGTCTCCTTGTTAGCCTTTTGTTTATTTTATGACAAGTGGAGCTTCATAGTGCCAAATTAGCATGATGTGAAGTCAGATTTTTTTTTGAATGGTCAAAGCATCTTTGCATCGATGGCTTTATTATTTCCTTCATCTTGGTTTCATTTGAGACAAATTTCACTTTTAAGGAGGTGGCACATATCTTACTTACAAGCATAGTTATCACATTTATTCATCTGGCTATGATAAATATGATTTAATTATCTTTGCTTTGTGGAAAGTTTTTTTTTTTTTATTCTTGTTTTTGAAGGATAAATTCAACGCCTATCTTAAGGGAGGATGGCTTCAAAAACTAAATTAATCTTGGGTGGCTCATCTATTATGATGGCTTCAGCTTGTAATGTTTTCCATAAGTAACGGTTTTGACGGCTTCAAAAATTAGTTGTATCGGGTTTTTATTTGGTTTGACGTTTTCAAAGTTTGGTGATGGTTTATGAAGATCTATTCTTGTCTTGTTTATGAAAAATGGCATCGATTCTTTGAGTGCTGCATGTTAAACGGCTTCATATTTAGTAGGACGGCTTGATATAATTAAAGGATTGCATCTGACGACTCCTTTATTTGCTGCAGTTATTCTCAAAAATGAAAAAAATTGTGGCAATTCTTTTCAGTGTTTGCGTGGCGGCTAACTTAATGTCTTTGATTTTTTTACGAGGCACGATTTTGAATTTATGTCAAGTATTTTTTTTTCTTGAGCGATTACTCCTCTTTATGGTGCGGGTCTTCATGTTTACAAAAAAACATATTTTTTTTTCAATTTCTAGAAGAATGGATTCGATTTTATTGTTGTTTTGCGTGAAGTGAAGCTTTGGCTGTAGTGAATAAAAAAGGAGCTGCTGCGAGTTCTTAGAGATGCTTGAGTCTATGGACGTATTTTTAAAAAGGGAGATCATCGATATCCTCTAACAAATATATCAAGCTGGGTGTAGAGACATTTTTTTTTTCTTTTCTGGGAGTTGCTTTTCAAGTATCCATATAATTGTATCGATGATTTATGTTGTAAGAGTTTTTGTCCTTGACCTAAAAGAGATGTGAATTGTGTCATATTCAATGAGAATTGCATGAGGGAGATCAATATTTTCTACTGTCTATGTTTTGTATATGGCCTCTACTTGGTAGAGTTTTGGGAGTATACAAAATAACTTTTATTTTGGTTTCAAATGTATTTGGAGGTTGCAGGCACAGGTTTATGCTTGTGTAATTTAGGAGTTGGTTTTGTATGTTGTGTGAGCTCTATTCCTTTCTGCTGTAAGGATATATGTGCTGCGGGTGAACGAATGTTGCCTTATACTTTGATAAATGTGTGTGATTTTATCACTGCTTTCAATCATTTTCTATGTGGTTCGAGCTGCTTGGTGTTTCTGGTTTATGATGTTGAGAACATTGAACAAGAGGTGTTAGTAGAGTTGTGAAGATTTGTAAGCATGTTGAACTGAATAATCAACTACAGCAGTCTTGAGTACGATTTGGAGTGGAGTAAACTGTGAAGTGATTAAGTGTAGGGGAAGGAGTTTTTGTGTTTAGTTTTAGTGTTCTTGAAGTCTGGAGTTGGTGCCTTAGCAACACTGAAGTTGGTGCTTCAGTTGGTTCGAGGTTGGTGCCTCTACAAATCGAAGTTGGTGCTTTCTGAGGGTTGGTGCTCACTTATGTAAACAGGGTTGGTGCCCTTTGGAGAAATAAAAGCAATTTTTTACCCGAAAGGGTTTTCCACGTAATCCCAGTGTTCATTTTGTTCATGGTGTTCTTATGTTGTTTTCAATGATTTGATTTCTAATTTATATGGTTTATGAGGTTTAAAGTTTTAAAAGTTTTCAAATACTAATTCACCCCCCGCCCCTCTTAGTATTTGTTGTGCGGTCTTTTCATTGGTATCAGAGCAGGTACCTTTTGCAAAAGCTTAAAAGCTTGAAGGCTGTTTCTGTGTGGTCACAAAATGAATGCTTTGGAAGGACTAGCAACGAATAGGGCTCCTCTATTTGATGGTACCAATTATGCTTTTTGGTGTGTTAGAATGAGAGCATACTTGGGATTTGATGTTTGGAACAGCGTTGTGTCTAGTTACAAACCTCCTTAGAATCCACCATCCATTGCTAATGAAAAGAGAGCTTTTGAAAGCAATGCAAAGGCCATGAATGCAATATTGTGTGCATTGTCAGAAACTGAATTTGTAAAAGTCATGCACTATGACACTACTCAAGCCATGTGGGATAAGCTTAGGTATGCTTATGAAGGAGATGAAAAAGTTAAGAAGGCCAAACTTCAAACTCACTGAATTCAGTTTGAAAGTTTGAAAATGAAAGAAGAAAATGTGGCTGCTTATTTTCGAAGAGTAGGTGAAGTTGTGAACTCCCTTAAGGGTCTTGGTGAAAAGGTTGAAGATAGTGTTGTTATTTAGAAAAATCTTAAGGTCTTTAAGATTTGATGCAAAGATTTTTGTTATAGAAGAGATGGTTGACCTTGACAACATGTCAATTGATAAGCTTCAGGTATCTTGATAGCTTATGCGATGAGGACAATATTGAACCTTCATCAAAGAAAGAGACAACCTTCAAAGCATCAAAGAAAGGAAAACAAAAGGAACATGTATCAAGTGACAGTTCGGATGATAATTCTGATTCAGAAGAAGCATATTTCATATGAAAGTTGAAGAAGGGTTCCGGTAAATACAAAGGCAAGTTGCCTTTTAAATGCTTCAACTGTGGTAAGAGAGGACACTATGCAACTAAATGCCCTTATGAGAAGAATGAGGACAACAATTGTGAGAAGAAATCAAAACATTCCAAGAAGGAGTATCAAGGTAAGAAGAATAAGCATAAGAAATCTGCTAAAAGTTTTTATTCAAATGATCATAATAGTTCATCAAAAGTTAGTGACATGTCTTCAGCAGAAGAAATTTTGTTTATCGCTGAAGAAGTAAACTCACTTGAGAATGAAGTTGAAGATTTAGATGATGAGCAATATGATGAAGAAGCTGAAGTTGATTTTGAAGTAGAACTAATTAGTGCTTTAAGTGAAATTAAGAAACTTAGGAAGAAAAATCAGAATTTGAAGTTGTTACGAGAAGATGATGCAAAAACAAAAATATCCCAAGCACTTGAGGAAGCTGAGAAGAAGATGGTTGATCTGAAAAATTAGATTAAAGAAGCTGAAAATCTAATTGTTAACTTGAAGGTTCAGGTTGAAGAGGGAAAGAAAATAGAAGAAATCAAAAATCAGTTGAAGATTAAAGAAGAGAATATAGAAAGCCTTGAAGCTAAGGTTGTTTCACTTAGAAACATAGACAAATCTTCTAAACTGCTGAGTGAAGAAAAGATAAATCAGAAAAGTTCTATATCCTTGGACAAGATTTTAAATGCACAAAAGGCTCCTAATGACAAAGTTGGAGTTGGCTTTGAAAAAGGTCAATGTTCTACAAACGATGAACAACAAAAGAGTTGCGCTGATTGCTCAAAACACTTGCATTCCAAGAACAAAAATTACACTTTCAGAAAACCTAATTTTCAAAGACAAGATCTAATGTAAGGGGTGCAATACCCTTCACAAACTATTTTAAAATCCTTTTAAAATCCCCACAAACATTTAGTCAAACAATTGGCAACAATGCTCTAGAATTTAGAAATTCGGACCTGCACATATGCACTCTTATTTGCAATAAAATGAATGATGGATTACATCAATAAATCGGTCAAGAGGGATTGATAACAACAGTTAAAAATCAAATACATTTATTAAACATGCCATGAAATTACCACAACAAGGTTTCAAGCTCGAACAGTGAGAGTTTGTGCCAAACAATGCATTCTCCAGCACCTAGAATTCTCCTGTAGCTTCTCAAACTTGCCTCTTTCAATCTGGAATTGATATGGACTGTGGTAGAACAGTCCCAAACCTGCAACAAAACCTTCAAACAACCTCCTCCATGAATGCCCTACCTTCTATGAATTTGCTTGTTTTCTTCAAAAACTCCACTCAAAAAATTACTTCCTTTTCTAGATTTTTCACCATTATCCATGAATGTTTTCACATTCATTTTTCCTTCTTCTCCAAAACTCATGACTTCTTCTGAGCTGCCCCATTAATTCCCACCAAAAATCTAAAAATAAAAAAATTAAAATCCAACCAATCAAAATCATAACTCCCATCAAGCATTGGTTTGACCATTTTCACCCGAAAAGGCCAAAATCCAAGATTAGCTAACCTTGGCATCCACTTCCCCTAGTCCCTACTTTTTAGGGATTTTTGAAATGCATTTTAAAACATTATTTTATTCAATTTCCACACCTTATGAATTCATTTTGAAGTGTTTAAAAATTAGAAAATCAAAATTGCATTATTACCTTACTTTTTCACCTTGTCAATGCTTTTCATGCTTTTTGATCACTTAACACAAGAATAAATGTAATTAATCATTCCAACATTATTTTCCACCAAATAATCCATCTCAAAATCAAAATTTCAAAATTGAAACAAAATTGTAACCTTCAAACAAATACAGGATTGCATATAGCCATGGATGATCCTGCATTAGACACCCGTGGTAGAAAGAAATGTTTCATTAGTGTGACTCATAAACATTTGTAGATTCCATGTTCAAATTGAATCCATCTTCCCACCTTGTCCACTATGACATTCTTTCTCACATATCCCTGCAACTTGATATCTCTTCCATCCTTCATTCTTCCTCTTTTCACATAATTCATCTCCCACCAACCCACACTACAAAACTCTGGAAGATCATAAACATTAGTTTCTTCATCATCAAAAAAGTAATTGAATCCATGCATTACCTCTATCTTTGTTATTGCTGCAACCACTTGTTCATCATCACCCTTGGTTACAACACTATGCTCTTCCTCCTCCATGCCCTCTAAAAGACAATTTTCAGCTGCCATCACTTCATCCTCAATATTCTCATCAACATTAGTAACATAATCAAAAGATTTATCCTCTCCAATCTGCAATAAACTATCATTCATACCAATCTCTTTATCACATAAGTCAAGAAATGATGCAAAGGGAAGTTCACCAAACAATTCAATTGTTCTCCTTCCCATAACCTTTATCACTTTCAACCATAGTTCCTTCACTTGCCAATGCATTCCTTGCTGCAACATAATCGTGTAAATCACTTTTATCATGCTCAAATAAATCAAATTTAACATCATTCTTACAAAAACCAGTTTTTACCTCTTCTTCTTTCTCCACTGAAACCTTCATTTTACCTCTCTTGTATGCAATCAATATTGTTGCAACTTGCATTAGCAAATCAAAATCTTCACCTTCATCCTCTTGCACTAATTGTTTAACTCCATTAACCAAAAAATTTCCATTTCTATGACATACCTTTCCATTTTCCTCATTCAAGCGCTTCAACTTGTGTTTGATTCCATTCTTCGTCAAAGAGTATGTATTAGCATACCTATCATGCACTACACACCTGTCAAACTGCCAAGCTCTTCCCAATAACACATGACAAA
Source organism: Sequoia sempervirens (assembly GCA_007258455.2). Taxonomy (NCBI): domain Eukaryota; kingdom Viridiplantae; phylum Streptophyta; class Pinopsida; order Cupressales; family Cupressaceae; genus Sequoia; species Sequoia sempervirens. The sequence goes on from VDFB02122716.1 coordinate 115,587, forward strand.
CATCCATAAACATTATATCACAATACTTCATCATGATAATCACCAATCTTAAACTTTACCACACATTGTTCATTTACCAAAACTTTGTAGTCATCTTGCAACCAAGCAATCCGGTATGGATGCGGGTGTCTTCTCCTTTCCAACTGCAACTTATTCACCATTTCTTCAGAAACAAGATTGTTAGTACTACGACCATCAATAATAACATTACAAACTTTACCTTCACATTTGTATCTTGTTTTGAACAATCTTCTCCTTTGATTAGGTTCTTGTCCCTCGTTCATCAAGACTCTTCTTGAAACAAGTGTTTTTCCACTCTCTGCCTCTTCTGAGTGTGAAGACTTAGTATCTTCCTCATTCACATTTGCTGTCCTTGCATGATTTTCAGTCCTCCTATTTGTCTTCTCTTGTTCTAGACACTCATAAAACCTATGTCCTTCTCCACATCTAAAACAAGTCATTTTATAATTCTCTTCCAAATCCTCTACTCGACCTTCCTCTTCCTTTGAAGTTTTGATCATGGGTCTGATTTGAACTCTCACCTCTTTCTTCCTTGCTGCCCTTAGTGTCTCCAATTTGATTTTTGTCCTCATATTGCTGCACATTATTTTTATCCTTTCCTCTTTGCTTATTTCAAATCTCTTGTTCACTCTTTCTTCAATCTTCAAGGCAATTTGATATGCATCTGCCATTGTCAAAACTCTCACCAAGGTCATATTTTCTTGAATGCTTGTCCTCAAACTATTAATGTACCTTGCAACCTTCTCCTTAGTTGCTTCAGCATGTCCCGTTCTAATGAGATTCCAATGAAACTCTTCAGTGTATTCTTTCATTGTCTTCGTTCCTTGTTTCAATCCTTGCATTTTCTTGAGCAAATCTAGCACATAGTCTACTGGAATGAATTTCCTTTTCATTTTCTCAATCATTTTGTCCCATTTTGTTATTTTCTCATTCCCTTTTCTTTCTCTTTCCATCTGAATCTCTCTCCACCAAATGGAAGCATGGCCCTTTAATTTGGTTTTTGCAAACCTTACTCTATCAGAGTCCTCAATTTCCTCAAATTCAAAATACTCCTCCATATTATTAATCCAATCTATCAACTCTTCTGGATTCAAATTTCCACTGAATGTAGGAACATAAATCTTTGGCCTCTTTCCAATCTTTGAAAGGGCTTTCAATAATGGGTCATTCGCAACAGCTGCAGCTGCATCTCTTCGCTCACTTGTCAGACTAGCATTCTCCAAGGCTTCTTCTTCTTCATCACTCTTTGGTTCTTTTCTTTGTGCAAACCCTCTTCTTATCTCTTCTTGGAGTGTCTCCACTTGCCTTCTCAAGGATCTAAAGTCATTTCCATGGACAAAGTTGTCCATTCTTCCTCTATCTCTACCCCTACCACATTGGGCTCCTCTTCCATACATTCTCCGAAATACCCACAAGCTTAATCCTGGTGCAAACTGCCTCCTTTCGGTGAATTTTTCTGCACTCAGAATCTTCTAGCTCTGATACCACTAATGTAAGGGTTGCAACACCCTTTACAAACTACCTTAAAATCCTTTTAAAATCCCCACAAATATTTAGTCAAACAATTGGCAACAATGCTCTAGAATTCAAAAATTCGGATTTGCACATATGCACTCTTATTTTCAATAAAATGACTGATGAATTACATCAATAAATCGGTCAAGAGGGACTGATAACAATAGCTAAAAATCAAATACATTTATTAAACATGCCATGAAATTACCACAACAAGGTTTCAAGCTCGAACAGTGAGAGCTTGTGCCAAACAATGCGTTCTCCAGCACCTAGAATCCTCCTGTAGCTTCTCAAACTTGCCTCTTTCAATCCAAAACTGATATGGACAGTGGTAAAACAGTCCCAAACCTGCAACAAAACTTTCAAACAACCTCCTCCATGAATGCCATGCCTTCTTCTATGAATTTACTTGTTTTCTTCAAAAACTCCACTTAGAAAATACCCTCTTTTTCCAGATTTTTCACCATTTTCCTTGAATGTTTTCACATTCATTTTTCTTCTCCAAAACTCACGACTTCTTCTGAGCTGCCCCATTAATTTCCACCAAAAATCTAAAAATAAAAAACATTAAAATCTAACCAATCAAAATCATAACTCCCAACAAGCATTGGTTTGACCATTTTCACCCAAAAAGGCCAAAATCCAAGATTGGCTAACCTTGGCATCCACTTCTCCTAGTCCTTACTTTTTAGGGATTTTTGAAATGCATTTTAAAACATTATTTTATTCAATTTCCACACCTTATGAATTCATTTTCAAGAGTTTAAAAATTGGAAATCAAAATTGCATTATTACCTTGCTTTTTCACTTGCTTTTTCATCTTGTCAATGCTTTTCATGCTTTTTAATCACTTAACATAAGAATAAATGAAATTAATTCTTCCAACATTATTTTCCACCAAATAATCCATCTCAAAATCAAAATTTCAAAATTGAAACAAAATTTTAACGTTCAAACCAATACAGGATTGCACGTAGCCATGGATGCTCCTGCATCAAGATTGCATGACCGGGTTTAATGATTCTTTCTTTTATGGGTATTGTTTTTCTTGCAATCGTTTTGTTCACAGGGCTGCAAATTGTAGAGTTATTGCAAGAAATAATTTCAGACATGTGAATAGGAATGCTTTTGCTCCTAGGATGAACTACAATGTGGTATGTTACAAATGCAATAACATTGGTCATATTGCAAAGATGTGTAGAAGCATGTTTGCAGATTTCTCTATGCAATATAAGAAGGTTAACAAAGCGAAAGAAGTTAAGATGGTTTGGAGGAAGAAGAATGAGGTTGAAAAGGTTGAATCGAGTGGAACTGCTACTAGTGTTGATGAACTTGATGATTTCAGAAGAAAGAAGTCAGAAATGATTTCTCTCCATCCTTGAGAAGGTGCTCGGACTTGGGAGGAGCATTTTATTGATACATTTATCTACCCCATTTTGTTATCTTATCATTGATGTCAAAGGGGGGGAAATAAGATAGGGGGAACAATGTTGTTTCATATCAGCAAATTGGTTTTAGCCTTGGTTTCATAGCAATATAGTTTTCAGGAAGTGCTATCAGTTGTAGTGTTGGTTGAGTTTTTAGATAGTTTTTCCATCAATGACAAAGGGGGAGATTGTTGGAATAATTTTGTCATTGATGTCAAGGTTGAGCTAGGCATTTCTTCAGCTACTTGGTTGCGTGCTTGAGCTCCTTGGTTGCCTACTCAAGCTGCTTGTGTGTCTATTTGAGTTGGTTGGTTGTTTGCTTCAGCTACTTTTCTATCTGCGTCAGCTGCTTGTTTGTCTCCTTGTTAGCGTTTCGTTTATTTTATGACAAGTGGAGCTTCGTAGTGCCAAATTAGCATGATGTGAAGTCAGATTTTTTTTTGAATGGTCAAAGCATCCTTACATCGATGGTTTTATTATTTCCTTCATCTTGGTTTCATTTGAGACAAATTTCACTTTTAAGGAGGTGGCACGTATCTTATTTACAAGCATAGTTATCACATTTATTCATCCAGCTGTGAAATAATATGATTTAATTATCGTTGCTTTGTAGAATTTTTTTTTTTATTCTTGTTTTTGAAGGATAAATTCAACACCTATCTTAAGGGAGGACGACTTGAAAAACTAAATTAATCCTGAGCAGCTCATCTCTTATGATGGCTTCAGCTTGTAATGTTTTTCATAAGTAACAATTTTGATAGCTTCAAAAATTAGTTATATCGGGCTTTTATTTGGTCTGATGTATTCAAAGTTTGGTGACGGTTTTTGAAGATCTATTCTTGGCTCGGGCTGCAGTGTGCTTGTTTTGAAATGAAAAATGGCATTGCTTCTATGAGTGCTGTTTGTGAAACGACTTCATATTTAGTAGGACGGCTTGATATAATTAAAAGATTGCATCTGACGACTCCTTTATTTGCTGCAATTATTCTCAAAAATGAAAAAATTCTTGGCGATTCTTTTTAGTGTTTGAGTGGCGGCCAACTTAATGTCTCTGATTTCTTTATGAGGCACGATTTTGAATTTGTGTTGAGTATTTTTTTTTTTCCTTGAGTGACTACTCTTTATGGTGTGGGTCTTCATGTTTAAAAAAAAATCGTTTTTTTATTTTTATTTTGAAAGAATGGATTCTATGCTATTGTTGTTTTGTATGAGGTGAAGCTTTGGCTGTAGTGAATAAAAAAGGAGCTGTTGTGAGTTCTTAGAGATGCTTGAGTCTATGGACGTATTTTTAAAAAGGGAGATCATTGATATCCCCTAAAAGATATATCAAGCTGGGTGTAGAGACTTTTTTTTTTTTTTTTTTTTTCCGAGTTGCTTTTCAAGTATCCATATAATTGTATCGATGATTTATGGTGTAAGAGTTTTTGTCCTTGACCTAAAAGAGATGTGAATTGTGTCATTCGATGAGAACTGCATGAGGAAGGAGATCAATATTTTTTGCTTTCTATGTTTTGTATATGGCCTTTGCTTGGTAGAGTTTTAGGAGCATACATATAGCTTTTATTTTGGTTTCAAACGTATTTGGAGGTTGCAGGCACGGGTTTATGCTTGTGTAATTTAGGAGTTGGTTTTGTATGTTGTGTGAGCTCTATTCCTTTTGGCTGTAAGGATATATGTGCTGTGGGTGAAGGAGTGTTGCCTTATACTTTGATAAACATGTGTGATTTTATCACTGCTTTCAATTATTTTCTGTGTGGTTCGAGCTGCTTGGTGTTTCTGGTTTATGATGTTGAGAACATTGAACAAGAGGTGTTAGCAGAGTTGTGAAGATTTCTAAGCATGTTAAATTGAATAATTAGCTACAACAGTCTTGAGTACAATTTGGAGTTGAGTAAATTGTGAAATGATTAAGTGTAGGGGGAAGGAGTTTTTGTGTTTAGTTTTAGCGTTCTTGAAGTCTGGAGTTGGTACTTCAGCAACACTGAAGTTAGTGCTTTAGCTAGTTTGAGGTTGGTGCCTCTACAAATCGAAGTTGGTGCTTCGTGAGGGTTGGTGCTCTCAGTGAGTTGGTGCTCAGTTATGCAAACAGGGTTGGTGCCCTTTGGAGAAATAAAAGCAATATTTTGCTGTGGTTTTTTACCTGAAAGGGTTTTCCATGTAATCTCGGTGTTCATTTTGTTCATGATGTTCTTATGTTGTTTTCAATGATCTGATTTCTGATCTATATGGTTTATGAGGTTTAAAGTTTTAAAGTTTTCAAATATTGATTCACCCCCCGCCCCTCTTAGTATTTGCTTTGTGATCTTCAATGCTCCCCCAAGTTTCTTTGATGGGGATGGTAGGGGACGGGGGGAACGTGTTTCTTGGATGGGGATGATAGGGGATGACTATTAAAAAAATAAAGAAATTTCAAATATTTATGTGATAACCTTGATAAGGCATTCATCAATATTATAAAACCTTAATACATAACATTAGACTTGAATTGACAAAATTTAATTGCTTTCATTGTCAATGTGCATATGTGCTGTATAAATTACAACAAAATGCCCAAAGGCTGCAAGTTTCAACTACAAAATGACAAAACATAGATAATATGCAATAGTGTCTTATCAACATTTGGTAACATTGTCAATTCCTCTTTGTAGTAAAGGAACTAGCAACTTGTGAAAGGAGGCGAGTGGCAAGTATCCTCAACTCTTGTGCATCCTTGCCATATCACATCCATCATCCAATAGGGTTGGTTTGAGCTAATGTAGCTCTATTTGCCTTACCTCGAGTTTGTTGAAGTTTGGACTAGATTGACAAAGGGTAGCCACTACATGTGAAGTACAGTAGAATCCTTATCAAAATACATTTTCTGAATGGTCTTCACGAGCTCTTCTTTCATCTTCATCATGAGATGGAGGTACTCTCCCAAGCCTGGATACATACCATTTGGGATTTAGAGCATAGACTACCATATGAAGTAGGGAGTTTATAGTGTTTCATCATTGCATCACAATTGGTCTAATATGCTCCTTATAGAATCCAAAATTTGGATCCCTATTATGAGTGGCTTGCTTCATTTTCCTAAGTATGCTATCAAATATCTCATAAATTTCAAGGCTAGGAGAGTCTGCATTAACATATCTTATGACTTGCACAATAGGTGAGATAGAGGAGCAAACAAATTAAAAAAAATAAAACTTCAAAGAAGACTAAGACTCAAATGATTAAACCAAAATCACATATCTGTCAAAATAATGTTAGTCCACTTTTAAAATAAAAATCTGAACTAACTAAAAAAAAATAATTAAATCACATAGGCCATACATGTAATTACATAATTACATTTATAAGTACCATAATTAACCTCATTCTTCAAATTGTTATAATGTTACTTTAAGGCCAAGGGAAACCTTGGGCCGGTTGGAAGTGGGGGAGTGTTAAGAGATGATAAAGGTAGGTTTATTTCAGCAGTGGCACTCTCTTTGGGTACCCATACTAACCACTATGGTGAAGCTGCAACGGCCTACAATGGACTAAAATTAGCTCATTCTAAGGGCTATAAAAAAGTTTGGTTTGAAGGGGATTCACTCAACATAATTCAATGCCTTGAATAGGAGCAAAGTCCTATTGAAACATTCATTAGGGATTTCCTTAGCATGATCAAAACCTTTGATGAGATAATTATATCTCATATATATTGCGAGGGGAAGACGGTGGTTGATGTGTTTGCTAAAATGGGTGTTAATTGTCACTCAAAAAAACAATGGGATAGGTACGATACCTTCTTTGTTGAGGCTCATTCCATCATACACCATGACTGCCAACAAGGTTATTAATGGACAATTGGATGTTGCTATGAGCCTATGATGATTATAGGACACCTCACACACTTTTTGGGTGCTTTGAGTGTCTTCCTCCTTTTTTTCGATTGGTATTGCAAGAGAAATTACAATCCTGGTTTGTTTTGTGGAAGCTAGAACAAGAGCAATAACAATGTGGTTGATACAGGCAGGGAAAGGAGCCGGTTGGAGCCCTTGTCTTGTGATGGGGTTCGCAAAAACCAAAAGGTTTGGAAGATTGTCGAGGATGGGAGTTTGGTTCCCTACATGGAAAAGCTTCATGACCATGATCTTGAAGCTACCAAAATGTTCATTAAAGGCTAGAAGAATAGAACATTGAATGCGTTTGGGAGGGAGCTGGTTATTAATGAAGATGTGATTGCCCAAATCATAGGCCTCTTCATGCAAGAGAGAAAATTCTTCGGGGATAGAAAGGCAAATGATGAGGCCTTGAACCGGTTCTTCAAGGGGAGTGAACGTAGCAAGTTGGTCAAGCTCTCATCTTGGGGTTTTGATCGCCTATCAATTAAACCTATATGGGTAGAGGTCACAAAAGTCATCATGAGGTACATTACCCTCAACGGTAGATTTACTAGTATCTGTGGTGTGCACTTTATTTTTTTGAATCATTTTTGCCATAAAATGTTAGTTTCCTTTCCCTATTTTCTTTTGGCTTCTATGGATTGTGAAATTAAGGAGCTTTGCAAAAACCCTAAGCTCCTTGTGCTGCATGAAGGGTTCTTTCTATTAATAATGGAGTTTATGAAAGCTCAAGTACCTGAGATTGATTCTAAGGGAAAGTTTAATGTGAAAAGGAAACAAAAACCCATAGTTGTCCATTATTTGGACATGAGCTTTGACACTAGCAAGGAAAAAGATGATGAAGAGTGGGTAGAAGAGGATGACAGGGAAGCCTCTATCGAAATATACTCTTTGCCACCTCAAGAGGACAACCCTAAAAAATAGAAGAGCATTGGGTAGAAGAAAACCCCAAAGAAGAAAGCCAAAATGCAAATTTCTTGGCTTGATGGATCCTAGACCGAGGGGGAAAATACAAAAATTGTGGGAATGCAGAATCAGAAAATGAAGGATGGTGGAAGAGACAAAGGGAAGGAGAAGGTTGTGTGTCATGTCCCCCAAAAACGGTGACACTAAATAGAAAC